>JAGDYQ010000003.1:10655720-10854190 GCA_021962125.1 Bulinus truncatus | reverse complement strand
GGCAGTTGGGGGCTCGTCAGCCTGGGAGGGCAACCCATCTAGGGGAAGGAAAACCCTGATTTCAAACCGCTGCTGCCTTGCAGGCTAACCCAACAATGGGAAAGGCTTCGGGAGTCAACCCCGAGGAAAAATCAGGAGCCGGGGTCCCTAAGACGGATGTACACCATTCACGATGTCCTTCCGGCAACTTCTGCAGCCAAGTCGTCTCCAAGCGTGGTGCTTTGCACCCCCTTGGGCCCAAGTCAAAACAATATCGTCATTAATAAACATACTCTCTAAATCAATATTTGTTCAATGAGAAAATAAGATAACTCAATTCAAAAAATATCTTCATTAATAAATATACTCTCTAAATCAATATTTGTACAATGAAACAATATCGTCATTAATAAACATACTTTCTAAATCAGTGTTTCCTAAACTTTCGACATCTTTCATTCTTTGTAATACTAATTTATTCTCTTAATGAGTACCCTTTGTCAAAACATAAAATAAACAGCTTACTGTTTGAACGGTTCTGGTCTCTTCTTATTACTTTGATTTCCCTTTACCTGTGTACATTTACCCGATGTTCTCATTCTTGTGTAGCGCGTACCCAAGTCTAGGAAACACTTCTGTCTAACTTGATACTTTTCCAACATATCAATAATAACTATTTCTTACAACAGCATAGTTCCATCTTTAAAACTTGTACATAAGGACGGCGGCATAGAACAGCATTTGACTCGTATTTTAAAATGTCTGCTTATCTTTAAACCAGATGATTTTCTATATACAATTGCTATAAGATGAGTTTTTTCCCCCCAGAAGAATCTAACGATATATTTATTAAATGTCAGATCATTTGAAATAACCAAACATACAGGGAATCATACACGAAAAAAATCTGACAACCTGATAATCATATATATATATATATATATATAGGCTTGCCATACGTCCCGGGTTGGCCGGGACAGTCCCGGATATACTGGGTTGTCCCGGTGTCCCACCCGGTTGTTGAAATTGTCCCGGTTTAGATTCAGGGCACAGTTTCTTGGAAATAATTGAGCAAAATTATTAGATCAGAGAATGATTAATCTGCTCTTGTGTGATCAGTAACATTTTGGTAAGTAACACAGTAATACAAATTTACAGAAGTGAAAAATAAGAGTGATACAACAAGAAGAAAACAGTTTTGTTTTGTAAAAATATCATGTTTGTGTACCATTATGTTCCGGTTGGTCCGTGAAAAATTATGGCAACCCTATATATATATATATATATATATATATATATATATATATATATATATATATATATATATATATATATATAGGCATATATATGATAATTGTTTTGTATCCATTACCTCTCAAATTGTGTGTCGCGGGGAGATTAAAAGCAGATGGACAAAGATTTTATTAATTACCAATTTGATAAAATACTCAATGAATGTACTATTTTGTTTCTTTTATTCTCTTTTCTTGACTTACTGGTGGGTCGCGGGAACCGAACGCGTTTTGTGAATGGCAAAAGTTTAAGAACTACTGAAATATAGCCACTGACATATAACCACTGAAATATACCCACTGACATATACCCACTGACATATAACCATTGAAATATACCCACTGACATATAGCCACTGACATATAGCCACAGACATATACCCTCTGACATATAACCACTGACATATAGCCACTGACATATACCCACGGATATATAGCCACTGAAATATACCCACTGACATATAGCCACTGAAATATAGCCACTGAAATATAACCACTGACATATAACCACTGACATACAACCACTGACATATAACCACTGACATATAGCCACTAAAATATAGCCACTGACATATACCCACTGACATATAGCCACAGACATATAACCACTGAAATATACCCACTGACATATAGCCACTGAAATATAGCCACAGATATATAACTACTGAAATATAACCACTGACATATACCCACTGACATATAACCACTGAAATATACCCACTGACATATGTAAACTGACATATAGCCACAGAATATACCCACTGACATATAACCACTGACATAGAGCCACTGAAATATAGCCACTGAAATATAACCACTGACATATAGCCACTGACATATACCCACTGACATATACCCATTGACATATAGCCACTGACATATAGCCACTGACATATAGCCACTGAAATATAGCCACTGACATATAGCCACTGAAATATAACCACTGACACATAACCACTGCCATATAGCCACTGAAATATAGCCACTGACATATACCCACTGACATATAGCCACTGAAATATAGCCACTGACATATACCCACTGACATATAGCCACTGAAATATAACCACTGACATATAACCACTGACATATAGCCACTAAAATATAGCCACTGACATATACCCACTGACATATAGTCACTGAAATATAGACACTGACATATAACCACTGAAACATACCCACTGACATATAACCACTGAAATATAACCACTGACATATAACCACTGAAATATAACCACTGACATATACCCACTGACATATAGCCACTGACATATAGCCACTGACATATAGCCACTGACATATAGCCACTGACATATAGCCACTGAAATATCACCACTGACATATAACCACTAGCATATAGCTACTAACATATAACCACTGACATACAACCACTGACATATACCCACTGACATATAACCACTAAAATATACCCACTGACATATAGCCACTGACATATAGCCACTGACATATAACCACTGAAATATACCCACTGACATATAGCCACTGAAATATAGCCACAGACATATAACCACTGAAATATAACCACTGACATATACCCACTGACATATAACCACTGAAATATACCCACTGACATATAGCCACTGACATATAGCCACAGACATATACCCACTGACATATAACCACTGACATATAGCCACTGAAATATAGCCACTGAAATATAACCACTGACATATAGCCACTGACATATAACCACTGACATATACCAACTGACATATAGCCACTGACATATAGCCACTGCAATATAACCACTGACATATAGCCACTGACATATAACCACTGACATATACCCACTGACATATAGCCACTGACATATAGCCACAGACATATAGCCACTGACATATACCCATTGACATATAACCACTGACATATACCCACTGACATATAGCCACAGACATATAGACACTGAAATATAACCACTGACATATAACCACTGACATACAACCACTGAAATATACCCACTGACATATAGCCACAGACATATAACCACTGAAATATACCCACTGACATATAGCCACTGAAATATAGCCACAGATATATAACCACTGAAATATAACCACTGACATATACCCACTGACATATAACCACTGAAATATACCCACTGACATATATAAACTGACATATAGCCACAGACATATACCCACTGACATATAACCACTGACATAGAGCCACTGAAATATAGCCACTGAAATATAACCACTGACATATAGCCACTGACATATACCCACTGACATATACCCATTGACATATAGCCACTGACATATAGCCACTGACATATAGCCACTGACATATAGCCACTGACATATAGCCACTGAAATATAACCACTGACATATAACCACTGCCATATAGCCACTGAAATATAGCCACTGACATATACCCACTGACATATAGCCACTGAAATATAGCCACTGACATATACCCACTGACATATAGCCACTGAAATATAACCACTGACATATAACCACTGACATATAGCCACTGAAATATAGCCACTGACATATACCCACTGACATATAGTCACTGAAATATAGACACTGACATATAACCACTGAAACATACCCACTGACATATAACCACTGAAATATAACCACTGACATATAACCACTGAAATATAACCACTGACATATACCCACTGACATATAGCCACTGACATATAGCCACTGACATATAGCCATTGACATATAGCCACTGAAATATCACCACTGACATATAACCACTAACATATAGCTACTAACATATAACCACTGACATACAACCACTGACATATACCCACTGACATATAACCACTGACATATAACCACTGACATATAGCCACTGAAATATAGCCACTGAAATATAACCACTGACATATAGCCACTGACATATAACCACTGACATATACCCACTGACATATAGCCACTGACATATAGCCACTGAAATATAACCACTGACATATAGCCACTGACATATAACCACTGACATATACCCACTGACATATAGCCACTGACATATAGCCACAGACATATAGCCACTGACATATACCCATTGACATATAACCACTGACATATACCCACTGACATATAGCCACTGAAATATACCCACTGACATATAGCCACAGACATATAACCACTGAAATATACCCACTGACATATAGCCACTGAAATATAGCCACAGACATATAACCACTGAAACATAACCACTGACATATACCCACTGACATATAACCACTGAAATATACCCACTGACATATAGTCACTGAAATATAGACACTGACATATAACCACTGAAACATACCCACTGACATATAACCACTGAAATATAACCACTGACATATAACCACTGAAATATAACCACTGACATATACCCACTGACATATAACCACTGAAATATACCCACTGACATATAGTCACTGACATATAGCCACTGACATATACCCATTGACATATAACCACTGACATATACCCACTGACATATAGCCACTGAAATATACCCACTGACATATAGCCACAGACATATAACCACTGAAATATACCCACTGACATATAGCCACTGAAATATAGCCACAGACATATAACCACTGAAACATAACCACTGACATATACCCACTGACATATAACCACTGAAATATACCCACTGACATATAGCCACTGACATATAGCCACAGACATATACCCAATGACATATAACCACTGACATATAGTCACTGTAATATAGCCACTGAAATATAACCACTGACATATAGCCACTGACATATAACCACTAACATATACCCACTGACATATAGCCACTGACATATAGCCACAGACATATACCCACTGACATATAACCACTGAAATATACCCACTGACATATAGCCACTGACATATAGCCACAGACATATACCCACTGACATATAACCACTGACATATAGCCACTGAAATATAGCCACTGAAATATAACCACTGACATATAACCACCGACATATACCCACTGACATATAGCCACTGACATATAGCCACAGACATATAGCCACTGACATATACCCATTGACATATAACCACTGACATATACCCACTGACATATAGCCACTGAAATATACCCACTGACATATAGCCACAGACATATAACCACTGAAATATACCCACTGACATATAGCCACTGAAATATAGCCACAGACATATAACCACTGAAACATAACCACTGACATATACCCACTGACATATAACCACTGAAATATACCCACTGACATATAGCCACTGACATATAGCCACAGACATATACCCAATGACATATAACCACTGACATATAGTCACTGTAATATAGCCACTGAAATATAACCACTGACATATAGCCACTGACATATAACCACTAACATATACCCACTGACATATAGCCACTGACATATAGCCACAGACATATACCCACTGACATATACCCATTGACATATAGCCACTGATATATAGCCACTGACATATAGCCACTGACATATAGCCACTGACATATAGCCACAGACATATAGCCACTGACATATAGCCACTGACATATAACAACTGAAATATAGCCACTGACATATACCCACTGAAATATAGCCACAGATATATACCCACTGACATATAGCCACTGAAATATAACCACTGACATATAGCCACTGAAATATAGCCACTGACATATAGCCACTGACATATAGCCACTGAAATATAGCCACTGACATATACCCACTGACATATAGTCACTGAAATATAGCCACTGACATATAACCACTGAAACATACCCACTGACATATAACCACTGAAATATAGCCACAGACATATAACCACTGAAATATACCCACTGACATACACCCACTGAAATATAGCCACTGACATATAGCCACTGACATATAGCCACAGACATATACCCACTGACATATAACCACTGACATATAGCCACTGACATATACCCACTGACATATAGCCACTGAAATATACCCACTGACATATAGCCACTGACATATAGCCACTGAAATATACCCACTGACATATAGCCACTGACATATAGCCACTGACATATAACCACTGACATATACCCACTGACATATAGCCACTGACATATAGCCACTGAAATATAACCACTGACATATAGCCACTGACATATAACCACCGACATATACCCACTGACATATAGCCACTGACATATAGCCACAGACATATAGCCACTGACATATACCCATTGACATATAACCACTGACATATACCCACTGACATATAGCCACTGAAATATACCCACTGACATATAGCCACAGACATATAACCACTGAAATATACCCACTGACATATAGCCACTGAAATATAGCCACAGACATATAACCACTGAAACATAACCACTGACATATACCCACTGACATATAACCACTGAAATATACCCACTGACATATAGCCACTGACATATAGCCACAGACATATACCCAATGACATATAACCACTGACATATAGTCACTGTAATATAGCCACTGAAATATAACCACTGACATATAGCCACTGACATATAACCACTAACATATACCCACTGACATATAGCCACTGACATATAGCCACAGACATATACCCACTGACATATACCCATTGACATATAGCCACTGATATATAGCCACTGACATATAGCCACTGACATATAGCCACTGACATATAGCCACAGACATATAGCCACTGACATATAGCCACTGACATATAACAACTGAAATATAGCCACTGACATATACCCACTGAAATATAGCCACAGATATATACCCACTGACATATAGCCACTGAAATATAACCACTGACATATAGCCACTGAAATATAGCCACTGACATATAGCCACTGACATATAGCCACTGAAATATAGCCACTGACATATACCCACTGACATATAGTCACTGAAATATAGCCACTGACATATAACCACTGAAACATACCCACTGACATATAACCACTGAAATATAGCCACAGACATATAACCACTGAAATATACCCACTGACATACACCCACTGAAATATAGCCACTGACATATAGCCACTGACATATAGCCACTGACATATACCCACTGACATATAGCCACTGAAATATACCCACTGACATATAGCCACTGACATATAGCCACTGAAATATACCCACTGACATATAGCCACTAAAATATAGCCACTGACATATACCCACTGACATATAGCCACTGAGATATAGCCACTGACATATAACCACTGAAATATAGCCACTGACATATACCCACTGACATATAGCCACTGAAATATAGCCACTGACATATAACCACTGAAAAATACCCACTGACATATAACCACTGAAATAAAGCCACTGACATATACCCACTGACATATAGCCACTAAAATATAGCCACTGACATATACCCACTGACATATAGCCACTGAGATATAGCCACTGACATATAACCACTGAAATATAGCCACTGACATATACCCACTGACATATAGCCACTGAAATATAGCCACTGACATATAACCACTGAAAAATACCCACTGACATATAACCACTGAAATAAAGCCACTGACATATACCCACTGACATATAGCCACTAAAATATAGCCACTGACATATACCCACTGACATATAACCACTGACATATAACCGCTGACATATAGCCACTGAAATATAGCCACTGACATATAGCCACTGAGATATAGCCACTGACATATAACCACTGAAATTTAGCCACTGACATATACCCACTGACATATAGCCACTGAAATATAGCCACTGACATATAACCACTGAAACATACCCATTGACATATAACCACTGAAATATAGCCACTGACATATACCCACTGACATATAGCCACTGACATATAACCACTGAAATATAGCCACTGACATATAACCACTGACATATAGCCACTGACATATAGCCACTGACATATAGCCACAGACATATATCCACTGACATATAACCACTGACATATACCCATTGACATATAGCCACTGATATACAGCCACTGACATATAGCCACTGACATATAGCCACTGACATATAGCCACAGACATATAGCCACTGACATATAGCCACTGACATATACCCACTGACATATAGCCACTGACATATACCCACAGACATATAGCCACTGAGATATAGCCACTGACATATAACCACTGAAATATAGCCACTGACATATACCCACTTACATATAGCCACTGACATATAGCCACAGACATATACCCACTGACATATAGCCACTGAAACATAGCCACTGACAAATAACCACTGACATATAGCCACTGAAATATAGCCACTGACATATACCCACTGACATATAGCCACTGAAATATAGCCACTGACATATACCCACTGACATATAGTCACTGAAATATAGCCACTGACATATAACCACTGAAACATACCCACTGACATATAACCACTGAAATATAGCCACAGACATATAACCACTGAAATATACCCACTGACATATAACCACTGAAATATACCCACTGACATATAGCCACTAAAATATAGCCACTGACATATACCCACTGACATATAGCCACTGAGATATAGCCACTGACATATAACCACTGAAATATAGCCACTGACATATACCCACTGACATATAGCCACTGAAATATAGCCACTGACATATAACCACTGAAAAATACCCACTGACATATAACCACTGAAATAAAGCCACTGACATATACCCACTGACATATAGCCACTAAAATATAGCCACTGACATATACCCACTGACATATAACCACTGACATATAACCGCTGACATATAGCCACTGAAATATAGCCACTGACATATAGCCACTGAGATATAGCCACTGACATATAACCACTGAAATTTAGCCACTGACATATACCCACTGACATATAGCCACTGAAATATAGCCACTGACATATAACCACTGAAACATACCCACTGACATATAACCACTGAAATATAGCCACTGACATATACCCACTGACATATAGCCACTGACATATAACCACTGAAATATAGCCACTGACATATAACCACTGACATATAGCCACTGACATATAGCCACTGACATATAGCCACAGACATATATCCACTGACATATACCCACTGACATATACCCATTGACATATAGCCACTGATATACAGCCACTGACATATAGCCACTGACATATAGCCACTGACATATAGCCACAGACATATAGCCACTGACATATAGCCACTGACATATACCCACTGACATATAGCCACTGACATATACCCACAGACATATAGCCACTGAGATATAGCCACTGACATATAACCACTGAAATATAGCCACTGACATATACCCACTTACATATAGCCACTGACATATAGCCACAGACATATACCCACTGACATATAGCCACTGAAACATAGCCACTGACAAATAACCACTGACATATAGCCACTGAAATATAGCCACTGACATATACCCACTGACATATAGCCACTGAAATATAGCCACTGACATATACCCACTGACATATAGTCACTGAAATATAGCCACTGACATATAACCACTGAAACATACCCACTGACATATAACCACTGAAATATAGCCACAGACATATAACCACTGAAATATACCCACTGACATATAACCACTGAAATATACCCACTGACATATACCCACTGAAATATACCCACTGACATATAGCCACTGACATATAGCCACAGACATATAGCCACTGACATATAACCACTGACATATAGCCACTGACATATACCCACTGACATATAGCCACTGAAATATACCTACTGACATATAGCCACTGACATATAGCCACTGAAATATACCCACTGACATATAGCCACTAAAATATAGCCACTGACATATACCCACTGACATATAGCCACTGAGATATAGCCACTGACATATAACCACTGAAATATAGCCACTGACATATACCCACTGACATATAGCCACTGAAATATAGCCACTGACATATAACCACTGAAACATACCTACTGACATATACCCACTGAAATATAGCCACTGACATATACCCACAAACATATAGCCACTGAGATATAGCCACTGACATATACCCATTGAGATATAGCCACTGACATATAGCCACTAAAATATAGCCACTGACATATACCCACTGACATATAGCCACTGAGATATAGCCACTGACATATACCCACTGAGATATAGCCACTGACATATAGCCACTAAAATATAGCCACTGACATATACCCACTGACATATAGCCACTGAGATATAGCCACTGAGATATAGCCACTGACATATAACCACTGAAATTTAGCCACTGACATATACCCACTGACATATAGCCACTGAAATATAGCCACTGACATATAACCACTGAAACATACCCATTGACATATAACCACTGAAATATAGCCACTGACATATACCCACTGACATATAGCCACTGACATATAACCACTGAAATATAGCCACTGACATATAACCACTGACATATACCCACTTACATATAGCCACTGACATATAGCCACAGACATATATCCACTGACATATACCCACTGACATATACCCATTGACATATAGCCACTGATATATAGCCACTGACATATAGCCACTAACATATAGCCACTGACATATAGCCACAGACATATAGCCACTGACATATAGCCACTGACATATACCCACTGACATATAGCCACTGACATATACCCACTAACATATAGCCACTGAGATATAGCCACTGACATATAACCACTGAAATATAGCCACTGACATATACCCACTTACATATAGCCACTGACATATAGCCACAGACATATACCCACTGACATATAGCCACTAAAATATAGCCACTGACATATACCCACTGACATATAGCCACTGAGATATAGCCACTGACATATAACCACTGAAATATAGCCACTGACATATACCCACTGACATATAGCCACTGAAATATAGCCACTGACATATAACCACTGAAAAATACCCACTGACATATAACCACTGAAATAAAGCCACTGACATATACCCACTGACATATAGCCACTAAAATATAGCCACTGACATATACCCACTGACATATAACCACTGACATATAACCGCTGACATATAGCCACTGAAATATAGCCACTGACATATAGCCACTGAGATATAGCCACTGACATATAACCACTGAAATTTAGCCACTGACATATACCCACTGACATATAGCCACTGAAATATAGCCACTGACATATAACCACTGAAACATACCCATTGACATATAACCACTGAAATATAGCCACTGACATATACCCACTGACATATAGCCACTGACATATAACCACTGAAATATAGCCACTGACATATAACCACTGACATATAGCCACTGACATATAGCCACTGACATATAGCCACAGACATATATCCACTGACATATACCCACTGACATATACCCATTGACATATAGCCACTGATATACAGCCACTGACATATAGCCACTGACATATAGCCACTGACATATAGCCACAGACATATAGCCACTGACATATAGCCACTGACATATACCCACTGACATATAGCCACTGACATATACCCACAGACATATAGCCACTGAGATATAGCCACTGACATATAACCACTGAAATATAGCCACTGACATATACCCACTTACATATAGCCACTGACATATAGCCACAGACATATACCCACTGACATATAGCCACTGAAACATAGCCACTGACAAATAACCACTGACATATAGCCACTGAAATATAGCCACTGACATATACCCACTGACATATAGCCACTGAAATATAGCCACTGACATATCACCCACTGACATATAGTCACTGAAATATAGCCACTGACATATAACCACTGAAACATACCCACTGACATATAACCACTGAAATATAGCCACAGACATATAACCACTGAAATATACCCACTGACATATAACCACTGAAATATACCCACTGACATATACCCACTGAAATATACCCACTGACATATAGCCACTGACATATAGCCACAGACATATAGCCACTGACATATAACCACTGACATATAGCCACTGACATATACCCACTGACATATAGCCACTGAAATATACCTACTGACATATAGCCACTGACATATAGCCACTGAAATATACCCACTGACATATAGCCACTAAAATATAGCCACTGACATATACCCACTGACATATAGCCACTGAGATATAGCCACTGACATATAACCACTGAAATATAGCCACTGACATATACCCACTGACATATAGCCACTGAAATATAGCCACTGACATATAACCACTGAAACATACCTACTGACATATACCCACTGAAATATAGCCACTGACATATACCCACAAACATATAGCCACTGAGATATAGCCACTGACATATACCCATTGAGATATAGCCACTGACATATAGCCACTAAAATATAGCCACTGACATATACCCACTGACATATAGCCACTGAGATATAGCCACTGACATATACCCACTGAGATATAGCCACTGACATATAGCCACTAAAATATAGCCACTGACATATACCCACTGACATATAGCCACTGAGATATAGCCACTGAGATATAGCCACTGACATATAACCACTGAAATTTAGCCACTGACATATACCCACTGACATATAGCCACTGAAATATAGCCACTGACATATAACCACTGAAACATACCCATTGACATATAACCACTGAAATATAGCCACTGACATATACCCACTGACATATAGCCACTGACATATAACCACTGAAATATAGCCACTGACATATAACCACTGACATATACCCACTTACATATAGCCACTGACATATGGCCACAGACATATATCCACTGACATATACCCACTGACATATACCCATTGACATATAGCCACTGATATATAGCCACTGACATATAGCCACTAACATATAGCCACTGACATATAGCCACAGACATATAGCCACTGACATATAGCCACTGACATATACCCACTGACATATAGCCACTGACATATACCCACTAACATATAGCCACTGAGATATAGCCACTGACATATAACCACTGAAATATAGCCACTGACATATACCCACTTACATATAGCCACTGACATATAGCCACAGACATATACCCACTGACATATAGCCACTGAAATATAACCACTGACATATAACCACTGACATATAGCCACTGAAATATAGCCACTGACATATACCCACTGACATATAGCCACTGAAATATAGCCACTGACATATACCCACTGACATATAGTCACTGAAATATAGCCACTGACATATAACCACTGAAACATACCCACTGACATATAACCACTGAAATATAGCCACTGAGATATAGCCACTGACATATAACCACTGAAATATAGCCACTGACATATACCCACTGACATATAGCCACTGAAATATAGCCACTGACATATAACCACTGAAACATACCCACTGACATATACCCACTGAAATATAGCCACTGACATATACCCACTAACATATAGCCACTGAGATATAGCCACTGACATATACCCATTGAGATATAGCCACTGACATATAGCCACTAAAATATAGCCACTGACATATACCCACTGACATATAGCCACTGAGATATAGCCACTGACATATACCCACTGACATATAGCCACTGAAATATAGCCACTGACATATAGCCACTGACATATAGCCACTGACATATAGCCACTGACATATAGCCACTGAAACATAGCCACTGACATATACCCACTGACATATAGCCACTGAGATATACCCACTGACATATAACCACTGAAATATAGCCACTGACATATACCCACTGACATATAGCCACTGAAATATAGCCACTGAGATATAACCACTGAAACATACCCATTGACATATAACCACTGAAATATAGCCACTGACATATACCCACTGACATATAGCCACTGACATATAACCACTGAAATATAGCCACTGACATATAGCCACTGACATATTACCACTGAAATATAGCCACTGACATATAACCACTGACACATAACCACTGACATATAACCGCTGACATATAGCCACTGACAAATAGCCATTGACATATAGCCACTGACATATAGCCACAGACATCTATATACATAATCGGCTATTATAGACGGTGGACCGTTTGACAGACCTTCACACCGTGTGATGTAAGGGATGTTCATGGCAATAAAAGCCACATGTCTGCACGTTACAAATACCCGGTACCGCACGAGATGAAAGAGTACATCGCTTAAAAAAAAACAGCGCAAGAGAGGTTCTACGTCACACCGTCGCGGAGTTAAAAAAAAAAAACAGCGTGAGTCGACCGTCAGTATAAAAATAGTCTGGGGAATTCCAAAATTATAGAAATTGAAAAGAGACGACTTACTTTCTTGAATAAAAATGAAATGCTGGGGAATTCTAAACACAACAAGGATTTCTTATTAATGAATTAAGATTTTTAAATGATATGGAGTAGTGTGCGCAAATTATGTTAAGTTGGAATAAAAATGAAATAGAAGAAAATTAAAATAATACATGTTCTAAGAACATGCAGTTATGCTAAATGCCCCTTTTTGTAATTGTGTACATTGAGACCCACTGCGATTCGGGCATGTCTTGAGTGGTAGGGGGTGGCGGGCGGGCGAGGGAGGGAATGATGGGTGTGGGGCTAAGTGAAAGAGAATTGATAAATTATATATAAAAAAAAGAACTATTGAGAAAGAGTCCTTTCAAATATTATGAATGAATTAACATTAGTCAATGATATGGTGTTGTGAACGCATCACCATTTTCAACTCCAACTGCGTGCCTAATAGCCGGTCCGGGTACCGGGCCTATTTACTAGTATAACATATATTCCTTTCAATCATCCATATATTTAACTGTAAATAAACCTTACATTGAGCCATTAATAATTACAATAGGCCATTACAGTATATTAAACTAAATATGTCTTTACAATAGTTGATAAGTAGCCAAGCATAAATAAATATGTTATGTATCTAGATGGGCCTCTTCGCTTATAGGTTTACTTTTTTTCAGTAATGATAATGTATATAAATAAGTTTTTTTTAATGCATTTTAATAAAAGCATTATTTTTAAAAAGTTATTTCATATTTATATATCCAAAATAACTTACGTCTGTGAAAAATTAAAATCCAGCAACATATTTTGTTTTTTTTAGCACGCGTGCTTCACTTATGACTTTCTATTTTTATTGACACTCCCCTGACCTCCCACCCACAACCATACCAGTTTTTATACTGCAGAGCTGTACATGTAATCGAACTGACTCTCTCTCCCTCTCTCTCTCTCTCTCTCTCTCTCTCTCTCTCTCTATTGCTACTGCAGTCAATCATAAGTAATATAAGCAGATGGTAAAACCTGTTTATGTATAACCCGGATGTGCTCTGTTTGACTTATGACGTACACATATTACGAGAGAAGTTGGGAGTATATTTATATTTTTAGTTGGAGATCAGGGGTGCAACCAGTATGTTGAAGTTGGTAGGGTCCAAAATATTAGGGAAGATGAACATTTTTACGTATTAAAATATTTGGTATGTCTTCCCCCAAATTTTGGTAGGGTCGAAAACCAGTGGCTTGATTTTTGGTAGGGTCCGGACCCGCACGACCCGTACATCGGTTTCGCCCATGTTGGAGATGTAAAAAAATATATTCTGACAATTCAATTTAATGCTTATATTATTTGAATGAGATGAAAGGGGGGCGTATGGCCGAGTTGTGTAAATGCTCGACTGTCGACCTGATGTTTGAGGGTTCGATCCTCGGTGAGAAACCAAAGGAATTGTCAGGGATGGCGATAGTGCTGCTAATACTCTCTCTCTCTCTCTCTCTCTCTCTCTCTCTCTCTCTCTCTCTCTCTCTCTCTCTCTGTCTCTCTCTCCAATATGACTGAATTGCAAAAACACTTTCAATATAACACTATAAGTCAACTTGACACAAATATGACACCGATTATCGCTTTATTGAACGTAGCACAAGTCACAGATTCATTACATCATATTCAACATATTTAATCCTCGAAACATAACACTACGTGTTACCAACTTCTTCACGTAAACTATATCCAGTCACAAAGTTCGTCAACTCTCACAAATCTACATAGCAATCTAACAAATCAACATAACACGATCATCTGCCTCTAAATTCCTCCCGAACCAGCCCTGTAGTCAAAGGGGGCACTCGGTAGCCGTGCCCCCCCCCGCTTAAAAAAGAAGAAAAAGAGGTATTGGTGCCTCCCTGCGTACTTTGACCTGGCTACGGGCCTGTCCCGAACTAAACTTACATTCTCTTACATAGACTAGCTGGACAAAACATCATATCATTCTCAAGTCTCTCGGTTGCTTGTTGGTTCCACCCCTATTCAATACATAATTAAGAGTTTGGTGAACTTAGCAGAATAAAGGTGGCATTGCACTTCTCATGTTACTTGAATTCCTCCACACCGACACTATGTTTCTAAACTTTATTCAGTTGTAGTACAGCCCTAACCCTGAACTCATGAACCTACCCACGTCTACACATCTTCCTGAATTCTACTGTGACACTATACTTTATGGTCTAAAATTCCCCTCCCTCGTTAAAGTTAATGGGTTCTACCCCCTTTCTGTCCACCTGTCTCATATCAAATTACGTTAAACTGTCCCAACGCTTGAACGTAAGTTTACCTACGCCCAGTCATACTTTCACTGTCCTGACAGGATTGTTTCCAGGTCCTGGTGAAAGTTGGTTTAAGTCCCACAAGTCCATCCAGCTTTAAATGGGTACCTGACTTTAGTTGAGGGAGTAAAGATGTCTGTTGTGCTAACCCAGTGGTCGAAAAACTTATCAGCCAAAGAACCAAATATGAACAATACAACAATTTAAAAAAAAATTGGGAGGCAAATCTGCTTGTTTAGTAAACTTTTATTACTCTAAATAAGTATTACACTAAATAAAACTAAATGCCCGAGCCGCACTTGAGGAGCCAAAGAGCCACATCGGCTCCGGAGTCGCACTTTGCCGACCACTGTGCTAACCTCACAATCCCTTAATACCCACAAGAAAAATTAATTCTACTCTTCATCTGCGCCAATGGTCCTTTATTGATTGTTGATCTTCAATGGTGGCGCGCATTCCGACATATTTTTGTTATAAATAGTTGTGTGTGTATTTTAGTTTATATTCCGTGGCTAGTTACACATGGGTGGGTAAATGTTTTAACCGCGGGCCACATTGGTTTCTTAACTTTGTCAGAAGGGCCGGACCAAGAGCATACGGACGGAGTATTTATATGAAATAATATAAACTAATTGTAACCGTCATTGATGTTGAGTGGAGCAGAGCACTGGCTGCATTTGTTCATTTGTTCATCGGACCGTAGTTTGCTCATGTCTGACCCAGTAGGCTGTAACTCTTTAATTAATTTTGTTGAACATGAAATAAAGAACTTTCTTATGACTTTTTTGGAACCCATGTAACACTAACAGGAATATTAGGGGGCCCAATGCATAAACATCTGTTGTTGTTTTATTTTATATCACCCTGAAAATTACACCAAATGTCATACATGTACCATTTTTTTCTGAAATAAGAACAATCGTTATAAAAAATAACTACTGTTTTAACATCACTTGAATAAATACTACAAACAACAACTACTGTTTTAACATTACCAGAATATATACTACAAACAACAACTGCTGTTTTAACATCACTTGAATATATACTACTAACAACAACTACTATTTTAACATCACTTGAATATATACTACAAACAAAAACTGATGTTTTAACATCACTTGAATATATACTACAAACAACAACTGCTGTTTTAACATTACCTAAATATACACTACAAACAACAACTGCTGTTTTAACATCACTTGAATATATACTACAAACAACAACTACTGTTTTAACATCACTTGAATATATACTACAAACAACAACTGCTGTTTTAACATCACTTGAATATATACTACAAACAACAACTGCTGTTTTAACATCACTTGAATATATACTACAAACAACAACTGCTGTTTTAACATTACCTGAATATATACTACAAACAACAACTACTGTTTTAACATCACTTGAATATATACTACAAACAACAACTACTGTTTTAACATCACTTGAATATATACTACAAACAACAACTGCTGTTTTAACATTACCTGAATATACACTATAAACAACAACTGCTGTTTTAACATCACTTGAATATATACTACAAACAACAACTGCTGTTTTAACATTACCTGAATATACACTACAAACAACAACTGCTGTTTTAACATTACCTGAATATATACTACAAACAACAACTACTGTTTTAACATCACTTGAATATATACTACAAACAACAACTGCTGTTTTAACATCACTTGAATATATACTACTAACAACAACTGCTATTTAACATCACTTGAATATATACTACAAACAAAAACTGCTGTTTTAACATTACCTGAATATATACTACAAACAACAACTACTGTTTTAACATCACTTGAATATATACTACAAACAACAACTACTGTTTTAACATCACTTGAATATATACTACAAACAACAACTGCTGTTTTAACATCACTTGAATATATACTACTAACAACAACTGCTGTTTTAACATTACCTGAATATATACTACAAACAACAACTACTGTTTTAACATCACTTGAATATATACTACAAACAACAACTACTGTTTTAACATCACTTGAATATATACTACAAACAACAACTGCAGTTTTAACATTACCTGAATATACACTATAAACAACAACTGCAGTTTTTACATCACTTGAATATATACTACAAACAACAACTACTGTTTTAACATCACTTGAATATATACAACAAACAACAACTGCTGTTTTAACATCACTTGAATATATACTACAAACAAAAACTGCTGTTTTAACATCACTTGAATATATACTACAAACAAAAACTGCTGTTTTAACATTACCTGAATATACACTACAAACAACAACTGCTGTTTTACATCACTTGAATATATACTACAAACAACAACTACTGTTTTAACATCACTTGAATATTTACTACAAACAACAACTGCTGTTTTAACATTACCTGAATATACACTACAAACAACAACTGCTGTTTTAACATCACTTGAATATATACTACAAACAACAACTACTGTTTTAACATCACTTGAACATACACAACGGTACAAATGTCTAATGGAGTGGCGCCGTTCTTATGAATAGGTAAACTAGGCGGATGCTATGGCTCTCACTGCTGAGGGTAGGGCCGCCACTGCCAAGGGAGCTCTCTGTTGGGACTTTAAATTTAACGTTAACTTATTTGACAAATGTAACTCAAAAGTTGGGGATGGTCAGAGAGACCATCGTGATAAAATATTATAAGAACCCATTTCCTTCCCTTGCAAGAGTCGGCCATGAAAGAACAGCGTCTTGCCTTCCTCGAAAACGTAAGAATGCATTTGACCCTCATAGGGGCGGCAAAATCTTGACTTAAAGACAGCATTTTGAAACAAAAAATAAAGATTTATCGTTTTAGTATTTTATATTAGAGGAAAGGGACAAATACGGTTAGCACACAGGATTTTATCAAGATCTTTTAGACGACTTTGCCGCTCACAGCAGTTTTCTTTTGATCGTCCAGTTATCGATAATCAAATGTCTAGAAATGGATTTTTACTAATGTTAACATATAAGTGCTGTTGGACAGCATATACAACAGGCTATAGACATATGAGTACTGTTGGTCAGCATATAGCACAGACTATAGACATATGAGTACTGTTGGTCAGCAAATACCACAGACTCAAGACATATGAGTACTGTTGGTCAGCATATAGCACAGACTATATACATGAGTACTGTTTGTCAGCATATACCACAGACTATAGACATATGAGTACTGTTGGTCAGCATACACCACAGACTCAAGACATATGAGTACAGTTGGTCAGCATATACCCACACTATAAATGTATATGAATTTAAATTATAAGTTTTAGAACTGGTGCAGTAAACAGGTTCTCCATATATGTCCCAATTTGAGGAAAAACAGATGCTGGCAATAATTCTATTCGAACCGTTATTGTACGTGATCTTCGATCAGCATGGTTGAATAGCGGAAGCTAGGTAACGAGCCTGTGAAGTGGTCTCTCAGTACTGCATTACATTGTGAAAAACAAACAAAAAAACTACATTTGGATTCTAATCACACGCGAAGTAGGACTGTTGGTAACTTGTATATAGGTGTAGGTATAAACTCTAGGTGTGCGCATAGAGTGGGGGGGGGGAGAGATTAGCATTGCGTGCTGTAAATTGATTTATTAACCAGCTAAAAATTTGGACGGTATGAACCGAGACAGACTGCATAATTTGGCCCTTGTACCCAAAACCAGATCAATCCAGTTGGAGTTAGTTTTTTTTGTAGCTTAATGGTGGAACTCTTTTTTTTTCTTGTTATTTAGATTAGAGTAGTTGCCCTTTTATTTAGTTTGTCAAGTAGGTGTGTGTGTGGGGGGGGGGTGGAATGAGATGACCAGATCAGATGGACAATAAATGTGAATTTCATCAGTCGGTCACACCATCTCTGACCAGAGTGAATGTGCTTCAAGACACACGAATGAAGCCAGGACTGTGTCAGTCAGGACTGTGTCAGAAGGACTTTGTCAGCCAGGACTGTGTCAGAAGGACACTTAATTAATATGGAAATGTTAATCGTATGTCTGTAGGGCATGCCGAGTCAATGTGTTCGAAATGTTTTAATTCGCTTCAATGTCGTCATAGATCAGTGTTATTGAACTTTGATATGAGGGTAGGTGGAGGGACGGAGTTGTAGATGTAGCTGGGATTTGATCTGTGTGCTGTGTTATTTTATCTAATCTACAGCCATGGAAATAAATGAAAACGAATAACAGGAAATTAACGTACAAATACATACCAATAATTGATTGTATTACACACACACCGAGCTATACTTTAGCTGGTGCTGATTGTGCTGAAATACTGGAAGATATTAATTATATTGCAATGGTCTTTATGTCCTTAAAGGTTTGCCCCCACCGATCGACTATCCGATATTGACATCTCGTGAATTCCGTATTTGTTTAGCTGTAAAAGATATACGAATCAAAATATTTTAGACACGTTCAAATTTACCGTTGTAGCAATACAGATACGAACTTCATGAGGTCCATAGATTTCTTTATTTCGGCATACCATAATTTGGCAAACAATCCAAAACGGCTGCATAATAACATCGCCACAAATTTTCAAAATGCCCAAAACCCTATACATTCAGACATATATTTTAAAAGACAAAAACTTGAACTGCTATGTCCCTGCTCGGTGACGTAGACCCGGTTTTATTTGTTTCGATTTTTTTTGAGTAAATAAATTACAGTTTTAGGTCGATGAGAACCGCGGTTTGTTTTTTAGAGGAACAAAAAAAGACATAAAGAGGAGAACCATTGTCTTTTGAACCATTGCATGGTTATCAAACTTTTGCTATTCGCGACACATGAAATAAGTGACGAAAAATCTGTCCAGTTTTTCTCGACCCATCTGTTAAGAAAGAAAAACACAGGATTCAAGATGGAACATATGTATAATATATATATAATTGTATGTATTCTCAATGAGTTAATTATTAAAATATTTTGTGATCCAATGAGCTCGCTACCCACACTTTTAGAACCACTGCCCTACGGGCCTTAATGTAGCTATATGTCAACACTGTGTGATTATACCTTGATCACTAGGACCAGGATATTGATTTCCCATGAAATGTGTGTGTACTGAGCTGATAGACACAGTGTTAGTGTCGATGTGTGTGTGTGTGTACTGAGCTGATAGACACAGTGTTAGTGTCGATGTGTGTGTGTGTGTACTGAGCTGATAGACACAGTGTTAGTGTCGATGTGTGTGTGTGTGTGTACTGAGCTGATAGACACAGTGTTAGTGTCGATGTGTGTGTGTGTGTGTACTGAGCTGATAGACACCGTGTTAGTGTCGATGTGTGTGTGTGTGTGTGTGTGTGTGTGTACTGAGCTGATAGACACAGTGTTAGTGTCAAAGTGTGTGTGTGTACTGAGCTGATAGACACAGTGTTAGTGTCAAAGTGTGCGTGTGTACTGAGCTGATAGACACAGTGTTAGTTTCACACTCTATGATTTTTTAAGTGCCAGGTCTATAGATTAAGTCCATTAACTCATTTTTTGTTGTTGTTTTAATTTTGTGAGTTTCTCTTCACTTGGCAAAACATCTTATTTGTTTTTTAATGTTAAATTGTAATAGTATCACATGTTAGTGTACGCCAAATTCTTTTCCTCACTGAAAGTTCTACGACAGTGGTGGCCAAAAGTGACTTTTCATCGAGCTTTTATGGCTTCAGTTAAGCCAGTTTTTTTCCCCCTGTTTTTTTTCTGGTTTTTTTCGTTGACTGTAGCTTGATACATTGATTTAGGTGCAGCTCTTTAAAAAATTGAATACGATATAACCCCCCCCCCCCTCAAATAATACGGCTGCTCTAATTGGTTGGTGCCCGATGCTCCATAGTTAATTAACCAATGATATGTGAGATACTAAAAGCTAACAAAACACCAGACTATAACAAATGATACGCAAGTCGTCTTTAAACCTCAAATCAAAATAAATTGATATTAACATACATAATTTATAAATAAAACTCACACCACACACACACACACACAAACATATATATGGTTCAGTTTCTTGCAAACAGAGAAGAAGTCATTTGTTCAAGGGGATATATGTCAATGAGGGTTCTGGGGGGGGGGGGGTAGGGGGGCTGCCTTGTTTGCCCATCCCAAAAAACGGCCTTGCATGCTGAGCTGAATTATGACATTTTTTTATAATTTAATTATTAAAAATCTCAAACAAATAGCCACACCTGCGTAACGCTTGCGTACATGAGTGCTAGCGTCAAATACCCGAGTAGCCAGTACCTTGAGCCGGCCCTGATAGAACACAGTGAAAAACACCAACAGCAAAACTTGAACTGCAGCATATAGCCTCAATAGGAATAGTCAATATTGGTTGCCGACATCAGCTCAAGTTTGAACTGCAGCATATAGCCACAATAGGAATTGTCAATATTGGTTGTCCGCGACATCAGCTCAAGTTTGAACTGCAGCATATAGCCACAATAGGAACTGTCAATATTGGTTGCCCGCGACATCAGCTGAAGTTTAAAGGGGCATTGATGAGTCCTCAGTTGACTAGGTGAACCGTTAAAGTTCACAGGTGAGATGCTTATTAAAACTGAATAGTTCACTGCACCTCAAGATGTCACCAACAGTGTATATGTTACAGCCTATACTGCTCACATAGTCACCTCAAGCTTTGGTCAATATTTCACTTAACACACATGCTGGCCGTTGAGGTATCCGTGTAACTTTGAATACAAGATCGATAGTTAATCTTTGACGTCACTTTCCCCTTCAGATTGTTTGTCTTACATTTCAAATAGTAGATCAAGTGAATCTAATAATAGATTTTGAAATAGCAGCCATAAATAGCAGCAACAATGAAAACATCCGTTTGGAAAATTAGCAGCAACTGAACAAAATGATCATTTAAATAATTGTAAGTATTGTTCTGTCATTTTATATATATACATTTCTGTGAAATGAATAGAGCAACTTTTAAAAACTAATTTAACAAATCAATAACCAGTTAATGAGACCAATGAGCTTATTTTTTCTATTTTTTAAATAGATACTAGTACTTTTAATTTTAAACTTTAAAAGGATAAAACTTGCTATTACATGCTGAAAAATAATTCAATTAATTGTCTCAGTCTATATAACACTGACTTTGAGGCAGCTTGTGCCAAGATCAGGCTCTTTGAGCCAACTCGATGGTTCTCGAGTTTGGACAACAATGGGGTGACGGGCAGAAATGTCTACAATCAGATGGAGCGGCCGTCCAAAACTGACCCGTGGTGGGGGCTCAGGAGGATCGAGCAGGCAGTCATTGCACAGTTTATTACAGGACATCGTCATATAGGCGCGTACTTTGGGTGGTCGAGGCCCAATGTCGATACCCTTTGCCGCCGCTGCAGGGAAGTAGAGGAAACCGTGGATCACGTGCCTTTTAAGTGCCCCGAGCTGGCGGACCACAGGGTGGACCAGTTGGGTGGCTCACTTGTCATTGACCTTTATGGCAGTCTCCAGATGTTGAGGGACACAGCGAATTGGATCTCACGGACTCTAAGCGACAAAGTCCAAGCCCGCAGTTATCACTTAGAGAGTTCAGAAGTTCAGAGAGAGAGAGAGAGAGAGAGAGAGAGAGAGAGAGAGAGAGAGAGAGAGAGAGAGAGAGAGAGCGAGAGAGAGAGAGAGAGAGACCAGTGGTCCTCAACTCCCGGTTTGGCTAGTCTATATAAAACTGAATTTGGCCAGTCTATATAAGACTGAATTTGGCCATTCTATATAAGACTGAATTTGGCCATTCTATATAAAACTGAATTTGGCCATTCTATATAAAACTGAATTTGGCCATTCTATATAAAACTGAATTTGGCCAGTCTATATAAGACTGAATTTGGCCAGTCTATATAAGACTGAATTTGGCCAGTCTATATAAAACTGAATTTGGCCAGTCTATATAAAACTGAATTTGGCCAGTCTATATAAGACTGGGTATGAGTCACGCCTGCTGACCCTCATCCGTGTGTCGCCTGGTCATTTCTATTTCCGATCATGGCCACAATACGGTGAGGATGAAAACAAAGTTATATAACAACTATCCAATTGTTGGTTTAGTATATCATTTTATGTCACAGTGGTGGCGAACCTATGAGTCGCGTGCCACAGTCGGCACGCAGAGCCTCATCAGTCGGCACGCGACTAAAATATCACTTCCTTTAATTTTAATTGTAGTGTTGGCACATTGCTATAAATAAGTGTTTTTTTTGGTTGAATTTCAGGCACGCGGCTCCAAAAAGGCTCGCCACCCACTGGCATAGGACAATAGAACTAGAAACTTAACTTTGAAAAAATATAAAAAATTACAGTAGGTTAGAAAATGTTGAGCAATTTTCTGTTCAATAGTCACTTAATAATTTATGTTATATTTAAAAAAAGAGATATTTAATAAAATGTAAAACGTTATTTGACAATGTAACTTGCACAATAAACTGGTTGAGATGGTTTGATTCTAAACTTGATCAATTTAATTGAAGAAAAAAAATCAACATAACATCAAAGTCAGGAATGGCTAAGTACTAGAGCTCTCAAAATAGTAAAATTACATAAGTGTTGGATGACTTTATTTTAAAACATAATGAAGATTTAAAAAAAAATATAACTGATTCTAAGAGAAAAAAACGGTCATAAAACATAAAGTTCAGCAAGGAAAAAAAAATCCAACAACTCGTTATGAAATTATCTTCTAGAATTAAGTACATGTGAACTAGACGCTGGCTGAAAGATTTATCGCATTATTATCACATAATACCGGACTTCTTACACAAATACGATGTACTCTGTTATGTAATTTTGTATTCTTTCTGAAGTCAATCAATGGTTTCATGAAGCAGTCCCTGATTATTATTATTAATCCTGTCGAGCCTAAACAGTGAATCGATACCTGACATTCTTGTAAACACACATCACGTGATGGTGATGTCACTTTCTAGTAATAGCACATAGTGTAGCGGTCCTCACTGAAGCGGCTATGATATATGTATATACATATATAAAACTTAGGTTCCTGCCTCGAACACCAGCATACACTGTCCATACCGCTCTGCTTCTGTCTCTGGACAGATAGCAGGCACACTCAATTGTAGGCACACACACATAGGTTCATTGTAGGCACACACACATAGGTTCATTGTAGGCAGACACACATAGGTTCATTGTAGGCAGACACACATAGGTTCATTGTAGGCACACACATAGGTTCATTGTAGGCACACACATAGGTTCATTGTAGGCACACACATAGATTCATTGTAGGAATACACATAGGTTCATTGCAGGCACACACATAGGTTCATTGTAGGCAAACGAGAAGAAGATTTGATTTCATGTAATAAAGCAATTGAACTAGAGATGCTGTTCAATTAAAAAATTGATCGAAATTAACAATTTTATCGCAAATTAACGCACATTTTAATTGACACAATATTATACATTTAAGTCGTATGTCATTATTTCATAGCATAACATTGGCATAATAAACAAGTCAATTTAATTTACGAAACTGTTATAATTAATTGTAACAGATCCATTAAGCATTAGCATATATGTTTAATTGAATTAGTTATTCACACCAGTTAGTAACGTCTACTAGTTTTTAGTTTAGTGTTTTGTCCACAGTACTAGGGGTGGGAATGTGTGTGTGAATTGCGAGTGTATGGGGGTGGAAGGGCTACATCGTAAAGGAAGGGAGTTGTACTTCAAATTTCAGAGTAAAATTCGGTTATTTATCGATTAGGCGCTACTCTGAACTTTCAGTGTTTTGGTCAAATTAACGCACTTAGGTGTTGCGTTAAAAATTTTAATGGCAATTTTTTTTGACGCATTATTCGTGCGTTAGTGCAATTTAATCACCAGCCTTAAATTTAACACATCTCATCATGCTATACAATAAAACGCACGAATGGTTCACTGTATTGGCCACTGCCATCTTGATATATTTAGATGGATGTGTTAGTTGCTGTACACAGTCTTCGCAAAATTAGACGAAACATTTTGTTGCGGTTATTACGTTCTCCATTAGTGCTAATGACTGAACAGGTGAAACCAATTCGTGTTGTGTGTGTGTGTGTGTGCTTGCACACTTGTCTTGAGTCATACGTACGTCAGTTGCTACACTTGCCTTGAGTCATACGTACGTCAGCTCCTAACCATTCTTATTAAAAGGCGCACCGATTAACAGAAATCGCAACAAAAGTATTAAACGAGATAAGAACATCAAGGATATTGCTAAAAATATAAAAAAGTCATTTCTTGAAATCTATATTCTTAGATTACAATGTCATTTGGGTCTTTGAAAAGACTGTGGAAGATTAGACTCGGTGTGCTTGTTCAGTTCCTTAAAATGTCAATACAACTAACGGAAGTATATCGCCTACTGAAAAATATTAAATTGATAACCCCTTATCTAACGTAGGATAAGAATTTTATCTTAACTGAAGTTTATTTTTTAAAACATATCTCTGTTTACCGTGGTACATTTCGTCATACTTTAAAATAAAGCTGTTACCAAACCTTTTTAAAACATGCAGCCCCCCCTCAACTTATTTTTATAAATGTCTAAATGCAGTCGTATTACTCCTACGGTGAATTTATCAGTTAAGCATTTTGTTGGAATATTGCTATTTAGTTGTACTTTTCTGGGATGACAGCTAAGCACCAAGGAAAGTTCAGAGACAAGATTTGGAAGTGAATTAATTTCATTTGTGACTCAAAAAACAAACAAACAGAAGTAACAGTGGTGCAGCAAGCGTTCGTGGCTGTCGGGAATAGTGAAAATGCCGCACCACGTACGTTTTAGAGTACAAGAGTTGACAAATGTAGCTCATGGCTTTCTTCAAAGTCAGTGACGCGATGGGCGAGCTACCCCCTTTGCCCATCCAACTAGTTTTTGCTTTTATGTCAAATGTTAACTTTGTCCCAAACGGAAGCAGATGTGCAAGTATCATTTTTATCCCAGTTTTTTTTAATTAGGAATTAATCTCTGAAACTTATTTTGCTGACCTTTTGAACTGTTCATGTCTCATAAACTCTTGGGAATTTACTGTAAAACATTTAGTAAAATTGTACGAGTTGATGAGACTCAGTAACGATTCATTTTATATACAGAAATTAATCTTGGAAGTTGGAGAAATTAATCTTGGAAGTTGGAGAAATTAATCTTGGAAGTTGGAGAAATTAATCTTGGAAGTTGGAGAAATTAATCTTGGAAGTTGGAGAAATTAATCTTGGAAGTTGGAGAAATTAATCTTGGAAGTTGGAGAAATTAATCTTGGAAGTTGGAGAAATTAGTCTTGGAAGTTGGAGAAATTAGTCTTGGAAGTTAAACCATTTGGATTTCAAAAGACCACCAGGAGTGTATTGACTTTTGATTCCAATGCATGATTGTACATTGTCACAGATTATATATTATATTTACATTGTCACAGATTATATATTATATTGTACATTGTCACAGATTATATATTATATTGTACATTGTCACAGATTATATATTATATTGTACATTGTCACATATTATATATTATATTGTACATTGTCACAGATTATATATTATATTGTACATTGTCACAGATTATATATTATATTGTACATTGTCACAGATTATATATTATATTGTACATTGTCACAGATATATTATATTGTACATTGTCACAGATTATATATTATATTGTACATTGTCACAGATTATATATTATATTGTACATTGTCACAGATATATTATATTGTACATTGTCACAGATTATATATTATATTGTACATTGTCACAGATTATATATTATATTGTACATTGTCACTGATGATGTGTTAGATGATTAATTATTATTCTAAATTTAGATTTTAATTGCTTTTTTTTTTGCTGCAAATGAACATGTTGATTATCTGGCAAACTTACACAAATACCAAAAAACTTAAATAGTCTGCATCAATAGAACCAAAGTAATTTTTGAAGTCTAGATGATGATATATGACAATGTTACTGTTAGTACTAAACTGGAGTTGACCGGTTTTACTGGTCATACATTAATGTGTATTTCAGTGATGACATATTGCCTTTTAATTAGTTAATGAACACTATACTAGACTCTAAACTTTGTGATGCAACACAATCATATAAAAAATATGGTATATAGAAGATAAAACTAAAGTTATTATCCAATATCCAGATAAAAGACGTAATTATTAAAACACTAGTAGTTCCCTGTTGCATTCGCAACTAAAGGTTTTATCTCAATAAAATGTTTAATATGAGAATAATCTTGTCATAAACAGAGGCGTAATTTTCATCAATTCTACTCACCACGTCTTTGCTCACCTCAAATCTAAAGGATTTTCGGTCTATTGCAAGTTTTAAAAAAAAGTAGGAAGTTTTGTTTTAAAGATTGCTTGAAGTACACGCAAACCGGCAGCAAAACCACAAGCATATAGTTAGCAATGTAATATTTACAACTGGCTGATTAATTGTCGCGCTTTTTTTTTACAAATAGTATAAATTTAAATTAAAAAAAATTATACCATCGGGTGCGTAAATAATTATTTAATGTGCTTGTGCAATAATATTTTCTAATTGTGTCTTACTGTCTTCTTTAATAGGAACTATTAACACGGCTTTAACAGGGTTAATATCTTACTATATACAGAACACCGCCATTTTGTTCTGTGATGTCACATGCGCAGCCGACCCAGTGACGTGAAATGACGTCATAGAGGATATCCCAAGTGCAGAATTATTTTTTTTATAGCGATATCCCATTCTGCACGCACGCCAAGAAAGGGAAGATATTAATAGGACAAGCTTTTCTTCAATCAATTTAATGGCTACGAACACCGTGTCGTTCTTTACTTTCGCACATGGTAGTTACATAATTTCAGAACCGTTCTTATCGGCAGGTAGCCTGTTTGGCTGTGTAGGTCCCTTACTCTACTAAATGGGCCCTAGTCGAGACCTTAAAGTTTCAAGAACCTAAATGAGGCTTCAAAGAAATTAGTCAACATTTTTTAGAGGCTTAATGTTTGCAAATGGCGGAGTAGGGTTTTTGTCTAGGTGCCCAAAAAGTAACTTTTCATTGCACAAAATATACTTTAGAATACTTTAGTAAAAGTATCTTTGCACACTAACGCTCGGCATACTGTAGTAAAATACTTGAACATATTGGTCAAAGTCAATATACTTTGCTTTGGCATATTTTGTTTCCCTAAATGCGATCCTGATAATCATAACCAAATATTACGATAGAAAAAGATAATTTGTAATGTAAGTGTATTTAGATTTGGACCTTTCCCACAGTATACCTTAATAGGACATGGGCGGAGCTGAATCACAATGAATGATGGATGACGTCGACAATTCATTGATAAGGACATCAATTTACGACGCAGTGGGTTACCGGAAACAAACCCACCATCCTTACAAATTGTACATGTGTAATTGGAACATATTTGTGCCACTGTTGTATTTAGTCATTTAGTTAGGTTATCCGTAAGAGTGTCTCTGTTGTATAGTCATTTAATTGGGCTATCCATAAGAACATCTCTGTTGTATAGTCATTTAGTTTTTATATTTAACACTTTCAAACAATACTTATCCATTTCTCTGTTCACTCATTTTCACAAAATATTTAAACCACGAACCATAATGAGTTAAACGATACACAAAAACGATAAATTAATAAAAAAATAAGCAATTAAGCCTGTTCCATTCTGGACACAGGACGTGTTAGCGCATTTTCATGTTATGTATCAGTACGTTTGTTAGCTTTCAGTAAATATTTGTAAATTTTGGAAATGTTTATAAATTCAATTGTGTAATGCATATATCTGTAAAAAAATATTATAAAGACGTTTCTTTATATTTGAAAAAAAATTATTTTCTCTTAAATCTAACTACAAGTAGTTTGTGGTTACTGAAATAGGACTCATAATTGAAAACATTCGAAATTGTAGTCATTTAATCGTCCGAAAACTCCGTCAATTGTTGCATAGCTCTGATACTTTCAATTAAACTCAGAACACAAGCTTACTATTTCATTTGATGAGTTTCTTAATAAATCTTGGTGAAACTACGTGCTGCAGTATTTCGCACCAAATGAATGGGTTATTGAACGTACAAGGTGTAAAATGGGGCTATATATAATATATAAGCCCCTTAGGAGCCCTGAAGCCCGGCCCTCAGAGATCAGATCGCGAAATGAACTTTTGCTGCACACATGGCAGGCCAAGACCTACAAAATGATATATACATCATGGGTCTAGGACTTATGGTTGTTGAGATCTAGGGTGATGACAGACAGACAGACAGACAGACAGACAAAACGGGGACAATAGAGCATTTTTTTTCGAAAATGCTCTAAAAAGCTGTTGTGTTAGTTCTGAAAAAATTAAAAAAGGTGCTCCGTGGATCGTAGAGTAGCGATAGATAGATTCAGAATAAAAAAAAAATTCACACCGCTTTTTAGAAGAAAAATTTGAATTTTTATAAAATTTAATTAAATTCTGCATAAACTAATAGCATTTTAATCAACATTGAATGTGTAATTTTGAAGAAACTTGCATTTATCCTATTCCTGAAGCCTTATAATTATCCCGCCAAGTTTACGATGCTATTTTGGAAGACGGACAACGCGATCTATACAAAATAATAAAAACTTGTGATGTCGAAAATCTATATATATATATATAATTCTCAACTTCGAGACGCAAGGCGCAGGACTATTTATAGATTGTGGGATTCCCGAATACGTCGACAACTCACGACAGCGGACCCCCCCCCCCCCACTATAGTGTGGTGACGGGCGGGCTAGATCACAGCAAGCGTGTTATTTCAAGTGGGTCAAAATGGATCACTCAGGAAGTCTTCACCCGTCAGCTGTAGATGTTTAAAATGTTTCAAAATAAATTTCGCTTTACGGAAAACATACTTCGGTATCAAAGATTGTGTCAGTATCTTTCCCCCTTTCTTTGCGGCGTATGATACGACGCGGAACGACTAGTTATATATGAAATAGAAAGTTGTAGCGAGGGGGGGGGGGCAGTTAAAAAAATAATTTAATAATTACTGTAAAAAATTTCACGGGCGGATTTTTACTTTGCCTCCATCAAGGGCGGAAGTTTCGTCACTTTGTTATTTTTCGGGCAAGGATATGGAGCGGCGTCTTTTTTTTTTTGGAGTCTGCTCCAGGATCCACTGACGATAGTTGCGCTGCTGAATTGGCAGAAGTTATCCATACAGAAAAAACTATTGAGCCGTAGGACATTGTGTGCATTTCATTGATCGGTTTTAGTATATTTTTACTATCGACATTTTTTTATGTTTTGTTTATTTCTAGCTTGCATCACCCAATGCCAATGAAGAGACCAACCAGTTCAGTTCTATTAAAAGGTCAGTGTTCTTATGACGCCATTGTGTGTAATTCTGCAGATTGAAACATGTCTGGATAGAAGCGGAAATAAACAAACAAAGCTGTGTGCGGTCCTCAACATACGATTGTTGCAAAGATACATGTATTAATCCAAAACGAAAGTCTCATTCCAAGCAAAGGAATCATATTTCTAGGAAAGGGACCACATTCCCAGCAAAGACCCCTAACGGTTGGGGGGGAAGGGGTGAGGAGGACAATTGTCCATGACTTTTGACCTCGTGACCTTCACCACGCATATCTATGGGACTGACAGACTCATTGTGTTATTAAGTTTGAAATAAAGTACCGTTTCATCTGTTGGTCATGTTCATGAATATACCCAGTGGCTGACTGAAATAGAAGAAAAGCGTGTGAGTTAGTTGCGCTACTGTGTAGTACAGAAGGTGAGAACCACTTACAGAGACCAGTCACTCATGTCTCACTACATACTCTAAATATTATAACACACACTTAAATTAAAATATAAATTAAACGTGAACAAAATAAATCAATTAAGTCCAGTCTCCTGTCAACGATGGATGTAAACGCCTGTAGTCAATGAGTCACGTGGTACACGACACGTCACAAGTCATAACCTTGTGATTGTCAGCAGACAGACAGACCAGCTATTTAGTGTTGTCTTATGCGACCAGTGTATAGTTAGTTGTAAACAACGTGCATAGAGGTGTGCCCTCACATTGATGGCTTCAAGGATATGCACAAATAAGTGTGTGTGTCACTGTGTGTGTGTTTGTTTGTGTGTGTTTGTGGTGCATGCAAGGCCGGATTAAACATTAGGCTAACAAAAGTAATAAGGCTATACCTTTTGACCTTTAAAAAAAACGACTTTGTTTATCTGGTTATAAACATTTCTAAGAAATCTGAAAAACTCTTTGCGTCCCCTGGAATCCTGCATTACTTCGAAATAATTCAATCAAAATTCATTATAAACATATGTTGTTATTTAAAACAGATAATTTTATGAAAAAATCTTGCTACTTGAGATCTGATTTTCATTGTTAAAAGAAATGCTATGGGCGAGTTTCACCTTCGTTCAGGCCTTATGTCACTGTTGGGCCCGCCACGTGATCACTTTTCTGGGGCTCTGTGCCCATTTTTCAAAGAATATTATGAACAAGCTTTGAAAGCTGCAGCCTCCCCCTCGAGGTCAAGATTGTCTATGTATGTAATGTCCATGTATAAACGACATGTTTATCTCCTAAATCTAATAAACCACTATAGGACTATTTTGGTATTGCCCGTCTTTCATCTCCACCATAACCGAAAGTGCAAAAGCCATAGAAAAATTCGCTTGGTTCTTTCTGGAGATCAAACCGGAAACCCACAGGTGGACAGGTGAACGCTTTACCGCACGACCAACCTTAGCGTCTCCCCCAAGTTATTAGTGACTGCAATGACCTAAATAATGTTAGTAGACGATTAATTGGCACACATGTATTCAGTGGGAAAAGTACTAATTAAAATTATAATTGATAGACATATGCATATAATTACAATTTAGATTACAGTATTTATAAATATGAGTGTTGTATCTATGTAACAGGTGATTCAATTTTGCATTTACCTTATCACCGTGTTTTCAATTTTACTGTTGCATTGACAAAATATTTATTAGCGAAATTATTTGTTACCTATTTTGGCAATCAGAAAATTTCCATCGATAGAATTGAGGGTAAGTAGTACTCTTACTATGTAATTAATAAATGAGGGGGGTGAATACATTAGTTATATGAGGTTATATATGGTAGGTGAGAAGGTGCATATATTTGTAATATAACATTGTATGGTGTAGGGGAAGGTAAATGAGATCATGTAAAATTGTCAACGAATGAAGAAATTCTATTTTAAATACTTTTAAATGCAATTTTTGCCAAGTCTTTATTGTTAAATTTAAAACTAGAATCTTGTGCCGACAGCATCAACCGTACTTTTAAGGATGTTGATTACCCCCCCCTCCCCTCCACACACACACATTTTTTTTTACATATCAAACAAAAAATTATGCTTCACAGTCAAAAAATAAAATGGGTCACTCAATGTTTGTTTAGAAGTTAGATTTTGTTTACTAGAATCAAAACCCATCCCGATTTTTGTTCTCTTCTCCGCACAATCAACTAAAATTTTCTTTTTTTTTTCTAAACGGGAATTCCCAGCAGTTTATATTTATACACAACAACATAGTTTTGTACCATCATGTGACATGAGTTCATTCACGAGGACGACAAAGTCATATGACACAATTTGTTTACCTGCATTTTGGGTGTTTACAATGTTACCATTTGTATCTAGAAATGCGTATGACTGGTTAAATATAGACTATATTTCAGTTATTTTTAGCAATGACCATTCACATATCAGGCAATGTATAAGGGTGGGGTGGATGCCCCATTTAGTTTTACATGTTATCGGTTATATAAGGAAGGATGGTTATAGTTTATATGTGTCATATTCCACACAATTTGATGGGGTACTTGGTACTTGTACTTACACCTCGAGAAATTTATATTCAAAGTCTTAATTGCAATTTTTGTAAAAAGTGTGTACTTGTATTCGTACTTGTACTTGAACATCTCTGTTTATTAAATACACACTGTAAAAAAAAAACAACGAAAAAGATTCTTCGGAATAAGGGGTAGGCGGGAAAGGGGTATTCTTTTATTTAAACACAGAAAGACGGTCCTTAATTTCTTTATGCACTTATATATTGTGTCATTTTTGTTGTTGTTATATTTAGGTTATGTATGTGAACGTTACATAATAAAATAAAATGATTAAAAAAAAGTCTATATAGAAATATTTCTAAACCATTGTTTATGTACACCTGTTTGTACAACAGAGTCTTATAATTATGTAACAAAGTTATGAGGTATTGGGGGGGAAGGGGGCTAGCCATGGGCTATTTAGAGTTATGAGGGGCCCTTAATCCAAACTGGTGGCCCTTATAATATTACAAGATTTGTACTGGGGGAGGGTGCTTTTTGGGATTGTTGTTCCCTAGGCGGTTTAAGTATAACTACGTCACGCTGCGTGTACTTCCTATCAAATATTAAAGAGGCCTGCACCTTAAGTCGGCACGAACAGCATTTTGGAAAGAATCGAGCGGTCTTTTCAGTGTACGACCCAGGCGCCATTAACGTTAGTTACACCAGTGTACCGACTGTGTGGGCGTACGTTAGTCACACCAGTGTACCGACTGTGTGGGCGTACGTTAGTCACACCAGTGTACCGACTGTGTGGGCGTACGTTAGTCACACCAGTGTACCGACTGTGTGGGCGTACGTTAGTCACACCAGTGTACCGACTGTGTGGGCGTACGTTAGTCACACCAGTGTACCGACTGTGTGGGCGTACGTTAGTCACACCAGTGTACCGACTGTGTGGGCGTACGTTAGTCACACCAGTGTATCGACTGTGTGGGCGTACGTTAGTCACACCAGTGTACCGACTGTGTGGGCGTACGTTAGTCACACCAGTGTACCGACTGTGTGGGCGTACGTTAGTCACACCAGTGTACCGACTGTGTGGGCGTACGTTAGTCACACCAGTGTATCGACTGTGTGGGCGTACGCTACTTGAAAAGGCTAGTATGTTATGACTTGTTCACAAGATATATTGTTAAAAAAATCCAAACTATTTCAGAGTGATGTAAACATATGTTTCAACGTAGGGCATTGTATTATGTCAGAGTTGCTAAACAATTAAACTTTGGTGCGTCTTTACTTCGTTAGTGGACTGAAATAATTTTTTTTTTCAACAGCTACAATATATAGTTGTACAAGTTGTATAAGGCTTTGAGCCTACAATGATGATACACTGAAAATAAAGGACAGAACAATTCTTAAAGCTGATTTTTTTTTTAAGCTTAGAAACACACAAACCCGGAACCTGAGATCAATACAAACCTTGGATTGTTTAGTTAGTTACAGCTGATGAAAAGAAATTAGTTTCTGCTTTATAAGAGAGTGCGACCTTTAACCTCGTGTTATTTATATCTTCGTGATATACATCTGTAGTTCGCTAAAGTTGCTGTTGTTGTTTGCCACCTGATTTGAATCTTTCTGAGCACATTTTCTTTGACCTTTATTTTGCTTTTGTGACCCGAATTAGGGTCGTGACCTGGCATTAGGGAACTACTGACCAACACTCATTGACTAAGGTCAGGGGTGGACAAACTTTAGAAATGGGTGACACTATTGGTTCAAATATTTGACAGGGCAGATTGATGGAATATTTATATGATTTAATATAAATTATATGTTAACACTGTAACTAGTTATTTGGGCTGGGGTCCATGGGATTCTACTTTCATGGTTTCCTAACACACATATCATTTCCCAGAACTGAATAAAGAAAAAAGAGATTGTTAAACCTTATTTATCGGTTGTTTGTTTAGTGTAAAGTTTAACACAGACTCAGAATAAATAAATAATTATGATAATTATACATCTTTTTAAAGATATCGTAATACATGAAGTAAAAAATGAAATGTATGCGATAAATGGAATTTCTTTATATGTATGTTGAGTACAGATTCTTTGTGTTGTGTTCATTTGATTTTGATCTCAGACCACAGACTGGAATCCTTTTTGATTTTAGAAACGTTATCTAGTCGCAATATCTTATTAACCAGTTGTCATGGCAACAACGGGGTATTTTTTTTAGCAAGTTTACATCGGGTAAACAAATCATTAACTGCAAAGAATTTATTCTCGTTTTTTTTTAAATGTTTCTTTTTAAAAACTTACAGTTGATACAGAGCTTGATAAAAGAAATAAATAGCCCCCGATGGCTGGAAATATGGTGGTTGTTTTGGCGCTTTTAGTAGCTAGCCGGATCTTCATGGTGCAGCACGATCTGTTGCTGTGGGTTATGATTTAAGACTCCCGGCGAGTCCAAGCTACCTACATATGACTCCCGTGCTGCTTCAATGGCCATCGCACCATCGGCTTTGGTGGGGATGAATGAAGAGGACTGCGAAAAAAACTGTTCCATTAGCGATTCATATAGGATCTAAGGATATAGGATCTGATTGATATCGTTCTTAGGTTTTCCGTCCAACGGTATCTATCGGGTCTTCTTAGCACCAGATTGAATGGAAGTTAATTCTTGAAGTGGCTCCCTGTGAAGGCGGTGGCCTAGTTAGCCTGATAGACTTATATAATACAGAAGGCGGTGACCTAGTTAGCCTGATAGACTCATTTAATACAGAAGGCGGTGGTCTAGTTAGCCTGATAAACTCATATATAACAGAAGGCGGTGACCTAGTTAGCCTGATAAACTCATATATAACAGAAGGCGGTGACCTAGTTAGCCTAATAGACTCATATATAACAGAAGGCGGTGACCTAGTTAGCCTGATAAACTCATATATAACAGAAGGCGGTGACCTAGTTAGCCTGATAAACTCATATATAACAGAAGGCGGTGACCTAGTTAGCCTGATAAACTCATATATAACAGAAGGCGGTGACCTAGTTAGCCTGATATATTCATATATAACAAACTGTTATATGATTCCTATAATGTCCGCCTGAAAAGAAAGAATTATGACTTTATATTTGATTTTGAATCTAAGCCAGTCAGAAAATCCTGTACAGTTTTTTTTTCTCCCTTTTTAGATACTCTTCACAATTTTAGTTGCGGCCTTAGCACTGACGTCATTTCGAGTACGATTGGAAAAGGAGGGGGGGGGTCATCAGCCAAAAGTTTGGGAAATAAATTCAGGCTGTTTTTGAATGAATTTCGAAAATTTACGATGAAAACTTAAGTCTGACATTAATTTTTTTATTATTTTAAAGGGCGTTATGCGCCTTTTTAGGCAGCTAAATATTGGCGGTGCTGAGGAGTGTCTGCGGGGTGTAAATATTGGCGGTGCTGAGGAGTGTCTGCGAGGTGTAAATATTGGCGGTGCTGAGGAGTGTCTGCGGGGTGTAAATATTGGCGGTGCTGAGGAGTGTCTGCGGGGTGTAAATATTGGCGGTGCTGATGAGTGTCTGTGGGGTGTAAATATTGGCGGTGCTGATGAGTGTCTGTGGGGTGTAAATATTGGCGGTGCTGAGGAGTGTCTGTGGGGTGTAAATATTGGTGGTGCTGAGGAGTGTCTGTGGGGTGTGTCCGCTACATTGTGGCCGCATTACAGAATAGAAAGGTTTTAGACCTTGCTCGGACTGCCCAGACCAGCAAGTGTTTGTACAACAGATTGACCAGGAGGGCAAAGCAATTGTTTTTCCTGCCACCACGGACAGAGGTTAAAGGTTGGGGTGGAGGGGTGTACTGTGCCTTACCCTTCGCCAGAAATGGCAGGCTGCGACGGTGTGCTTGAGCGTGACAGGGTTGAATGAAGTTGATTAATATCGACTATGTATAAAAGCATCTCTGTCAGTGTTGAATGAGGTTGATTAATATCGACTATGTATAAGACCATCTCTGTCCCCAGTCATTAAATGTTATCCACCACCCCCTCCCCAATCAACTCTCCTGTATTGTGCACATCTAGGAGATCGATTAAATCAGAAATCGATCTGAATACCGTGTCTGATCATTTCAAAATGTCACACGTATTTTAAAGCATCGACTACCAAACGGCGTTTATCTACTGCCACATTTCTCAGTACCTACCCTACCCTCTTCTCTACAATACAGGCGACGCTGGCACATTTAACACTTGTCCATAATTTGTTGAAATTATATCTACGTGTACATTTGATCTCACTGTACTAGACTCGATCTCACTGTACCAGACCCGATCTCACTGTACCAGACCCGATACCACTGTACTAGACCATATCTCAATGTACCAGACCCGACCTCACTGTACTAGACCCAGACCCACTGTACTAGACCCAGACCCACTTTACTAGACCCGATCTCACTGTACTAGAGCCAGACCAACTGTACTAGACCCGATCTCGCTGTACCAGACTCGATCTCACTATACTAGATCCGATCTCACTATACTAGACCCGATCTCACTGTACCAGACTCGATCTCACTATACTAGATCCGATCTCACTATACTAGACCCGATCTCACTGTACCAGACTCGATCTCACTGTACTAGACCCGATCTCACTGTACTAGACCCGATCTCACTGTACCAGACCCGGTGATTTTAGCCTTCCATAATATTCTTCTGGGATGTGTGTGGGGTTGGACCGGTGAGTCTGGGTTTCATTACAATCCAATGGGTCTTGGTTTTTTTGGAGCCCCCACCCCGAACCCAAAATTTACCCTTTTATAGATCTTTATTTTTTAGGCGTTTCATATTTTCTTCTGCCCCCCCCCCAAGCCTCAAGTGAAATTAGTCCGCTTGTACTTAGGGTAAGACTTTGTTATATAATTAGAGGGGGGTTGTGTTCTTTAATTTTGTTATTTGATCTAATAATGGTGAGGGTAAATGTTTGATCATTGCCTATTGTAAACGGTCTCTTCACGTTAAGTTATTATTCAGCCTTGACATTGGAGCCCATGTCATCTACACAGGTAAAATACTTAAACGAACATTCGACCAGCTTCTGTATCCTTACCATGTTTGGGCCGCACATGTAGATGTAAACATGCAGATGTAAAAGGTCTCACATGTAGATGTAAAACGTCTCACACTTAGATGCAAAAGGTCTCACACTTAGATGTAAAAGGTCTCACATGTAGATGTAAAAGGTCTCACACGTAGATGTAAAAGGTCTCACATGTAGATGTAAAAGGTCTCACACTTAGATGTAAATGGTCTCACATGTAGATGTAAAAGGTCTCACATGTAGATGTAAAAGGTCTCACACTTAGATTAAAAGGTCTCACATGTAGATGTAAAAGGTCTCACACTTAGATGTAAAAGGTCTCACATGTAGATGTAAAAGGTCTCACATGTAGATGTAAAAGGTCTCACATGTAGATGTAAAAGGTCTCTCATGTTGATGTAAAAGGTCTCACATGTAGATGTAAAGGGTCTCACATGTAGATGTAAAGGGTCGCACACGTAGATGTAAAACGTCTCTCATGTTGATGTAAAAGGTCTCACATGTAGATGTAAAGGGTCTCTCATGTTGATGTAAAGGGACGCATGTGGCTGAAAAGCGCCTGACATGTGAATGTATAGGGCCAAATGTGACCGCCAGACTGACATGCCTGGCATAGCGGACATTAAGTGCTGTTTTTTCTTTCATGGTTGTGGTTTATCCAGATATTTCCCATTAGCTCAACTATTAACATATTTAAGAAGCACCAAGCTACACGAATGGATTTCAGAATCAACTCGTCAACATCTCGCCCACCTCTGTCAGACCACTACACAGATTACAGTGGGCCACCACACAGATTACAGTGGGCCACCACACAGATTACAGTGGGTCACCACACATATTACAGTGGGCCACCACACAGATTACAGTGGGTCACCACACATATTACAGTGGGCCACCACACAGATTACAGTGTGCCACCACACAGATTACAGTGGGCCACCACACAGATTACAGTGGGCCACCACACAGATTACAGTGGGCCACCACACAGATTACAGTGGGCCACCACACAGATTACAGTGGGTCACCACACAGATTACAGTGTGCCACCACACAGATTACAGTGGGCCACCACACAGATTACAGTGGGACACCACACAGATTACAGTGGAGCACCACACAGATTACAGTGGGCCACCACGCAGATGACAGTGGGACACCAGGCAGATGACAGTGGGACACCAGGCAGATGACAGTGGGACACCAGGCAGATGACAGTGGGACTCCACGCAGATGACAGTGGGACACCACACAGATTACAGTGGGACACCACACAGATGACAGTGGGACACCACACAGATGACAGTGTGCCACCACACAGATTACAGTGGACCACCACACAGATTACAGTGGGCCACCACACAGATTACAGTGGGACACCACACAGATTACAGTGGGACACCACACAGATTACAGTGGGTCACCACACAGATTACAGTGGGACACCACACAGATTACAGTGGGACACCACACAGATGACAGTGGGACACCACACAGATGACAGTGTGCCACCACACAGATTACAGTGGGCCACCACACAGATTACAGTGGGACACCACACAGATTACAGTGGGTCACCACACAGATTACAGTGGGTCACCACACAGATTACAGTGGGACACCACACAGATTACAGTGGGTCACCACACAGATTACAGTGGGACACCACACAGATTACAGTGGAGCACCACACAGATTACAGTGGGCCACCACACAGATTACAGTGGGACACCAGGCAGATGACAGTGGGACTCCACACAGATTACAGTGGGGCACCACACAGATTACAGTGGGGCACCACACAGATGACAGTGGGACACCACACAGATGACAGTGGGACACCACACAGATGACAGTGGGGCACCACACAGATTACAGTGGGTCGCCACACAGATTTCATTGCATCACCACGGTCGTCTCACTTGAGGTCAAGGTTACGTCACAGCAACAGGCCAATGAAAAAATAGGGCAGTGTAATGTCCCGACCTCTAGTCTGAAATACACAGGCGTTTGGTGGGATGATTGTAACTATGATTGACACTATGGCAGTTCTCACGTTGTACAGGAATATTACACATCTAGTAGTTGGACAAATTTGAACCAATAAATAGCATTGTGTTCAGCAGAGACCAAAAGTCGGTCTTGGTATTTGTAGTCGAATTGGAACAAATAAATTAAGAATTCAGTTTTACAATTGATATGTGCAAATGTAAATGGTTTGAAAAGTTAAAAGCTATAAGAATATTGTTTGGGTGAAACAAAATTAATATTTGTCTAAAAATATTGATTTATTTATTTAATCATTTTTAGAAAAAAAATGAAATTAAAAATGTAAACAAGAAAATTTTAGCGTTCCATGAGACAATCGTCCATGGTCTACAAGCCTATAGTACAGATGACTTTGAGGTGTTACAATTTTACTAGTAATGTTTTGCCGAAAAATGTTAGAACTACAAATGGAGATTATTTAGTATCAATCAGATGAAGATTAATTAGTGTCAATCAGATGAAGATTAATTCGTGTCAATCAAATGGTGATTAAGTTGTGTCAATCATATGGAGATTAAGTAATGTCAATAAGGTGAAACCAGTCATAAAATACTTCTTACGGGTTCATTTTTGTTTACTTTTACAAATAAATAAATTATTTGCCAAGTTCATTCTTGTCTTCTGCTTAGGAAATTCCACGAAGTCATGAGATTTTCAATCAGTGAAGTCCTTACAAGGATGACATCTGTGTGGCTCTTAGATACCTTTGAACCACTTATTGGACATCTGTGTGGCTCTTCGATACCTTTGAACCACTTATTGGACAGTTTTTGCCGTGACCTTATTCAAACCCCCCTCCCTCCCCACCAGTGCTATTTGTGAAATAGCCGTGGAGGCACCATAGAAAACTGGGGGAGAACTTTCAACAATATTTGACTAATTCCTGTAGTCCTCACTGGAGGACGACCCGTGACTGGCAGGTCAACAGTCGAGCTCTTTACCGCACGACCATTGGCCACTCGAGATAACTGTACCAAGGGCGGCATGAGGCACTGCCCATGGCAGTGCATGAGGTCGTTGAGAGGCGCATTCATGTTTTTTTTTTAATTTATTAAAAACTGCTTAGTAAATTTATCGAAATTTAGTGAACAAAAGTTTTAAACATAAAATATAAAAAAAAACTTATTAAAATCAGCTGTATTGAAATGCACTAAAACAAATAAATAATAAATGTATATCAATTGTATTTCCAAAAAATACGATCGTGGGTGACATCTAGATATATCAATTATTTATTTATTGCAACGTATTAATATTATGGATTTTAATTCAAGCTTTTTTAAATTAAGTTTTTTAATTATTTTTTTTTTACTTTATCTTTTTTTAATTTTGAAAGAATTTTAATTTCTTTTGTTTTTGCACAATTAAATTTCATTTAATTAATTTGGCTATGTAAGAGTAAAAAAAAAAGATCACTATTTTGGCCACTAGGTCAGCAGTGCTAAACTTTGTTGACATGTTAATCTCAAGGCAAATTTGAGCATGACTAAAAATGAATACGGTTTGTAATTCTTCAAGATGTTTATTCACAGAGTGCAAATGATTAGAATCGTGTAATGTGTGGAATGTACACGTAGACAAGATGTTCATTCATAGATTCCAAATGATTAGAATCGTGTAATGTGTGGAGTGTACACGTAGGCAGTACTGTTATATCTAAAAAAAATAAGGTACCGGAACGCCATCGTGTCATAAAGATATAACACTGATAATAGTGATGTAAACAAAATTACCGAGAAAAATAAAAAGGTGCCGGTTCCCGTAGATGACTAGTTTTAGACTTCTCATTAGATTAAAACTGGTCCAAAAGTGAGTAACAAGACTAGAGGATACAGCTAGCCAGTCTATTTGGTTTATAGACACCACATCATTTAATTACCTGGCAGCTGCATCTCCCAGCAGATTTCATAATTATGAGACAACATATCATCCTTTAATTAAAACAGGGGGAAGCAATAAACCTTTCAGAAATTAACATTCATAAATACACTGGACAGTGAATCATTCACTGATGGCTGGTACAAAGTGTGTGTGTGGGGGGCTGGTGGCAAGTAACAATGGTACATTTGGTCAGATACATTGACGGGGGTCAGGTAGTGAAGCCAGTCAGCTGACCTACCTTAACGACTGATTACGACACACACTCAAAAGATTAATAAGTGAATGGTCATTTAGTAGTTGGGGGTCCTCTACTTTACGGGGCTTTCTGATTGTATCCCCCAAGTTGTTTTTTAAAGGAGGTAATGACATGATTGGGGGGGGGAGCGCTAGTAAAGTTAATTCTATGCAAATATAGTGTGGTGCTAGTTATGTGTGGTGCTAGTTATGTGTGGTGCTAGCTATGTGTGGTGCTAGTTATGTGTGGTGCTAGCTATGTGTGGTGCTAGTTATGTGTGGTGCTAGTTATGTGTGGTGCTAGTTATGTGTGGTGCTAGTTATGTGTGGTGCTAGCTATGTGAGGTGCTAGTTATGTGTGGTGCTAGTTATGTGAGGTGCTAGTTATGTGAGGTGCTAGTTATGTGTGGTGCTAGCTATGTGAGCTGCTAGCTATGTGAGGTGCTAGTTATGTGTGGTGCTAGCTGTGTGTGGTGCTAGTTATGTGTGGTGCTAGTTATGTGTGGTGCTAGCTATGTGTGATGCTAGTTATGTGTGGTGCTAGCTATGTGTGGTGCTAGTTATGTGTGGTGCTAGTTATGTGTGGTGCTAGCTATGTGTGATGCTAGTTATGTGTGGTGCTAGCTATGTGTGGTGCTAGCTATGTGTGGTGCTAGTTATGTGTGGTGCTAGTTATGTGTGGTGCTAGCTATGTATGATGCTAGTTATGTGTGGTGCTAGCTATGTGTGATGCTAGTTATGTGTGGTGCTAGCTATGTGTGATGCTAGTTATGTGTGGTGCTAGCTATGTGTGGTGCTAGTTATGTGTGGTGCTAGTTATGTGTGGTGCTAGCTATGTGTGATGCTAGTTATGTGTGGTGCTAGCTATGTGTGGTGCTAGTTATGTGTGGTTAAGATCAATGGCGTAGAGCGATTGACTGTCAACATGAGTCACGGGATCGATTCTCGGTGTAAATCAAGGGAATTTTTCCAGATGAACTTTGATGTAAAGTCCTCCAAGTAACCCAACTTCAGTAACCTGACATTATATAAAGAAGTAAATGCGGCTGGGTGTTGTGCTAACCACACAATCCCTTTATATGCAGTGGTTACAGAAACAGATGAATTCTACACTTCATTTGCCCTGAACGCCTGTTAGACTAAGAAAACTTTACTTTTATTTACAATGTTATTCAAATACAGGGGGTGCTAGTACAGTTCATGTTATGCAAATATAGAAATTTTAACAATAGTGACACATGTTAAAACAAGCAATTAAGCCTGTTCCATTCTGGACACAGGACGTGTATGTATCAGTACGCATGTTAGCTTTCAGTAAATATTTGTAAATTTTGGAAATGTTTATAAATTCAATTTTGTAATGCATATATCTGTAAAACAAATATTATAAAGACGTTTCTTCATATTTGAAAAAAAAATTATTTTCTCTTAAATCTAACTACAAATGGTTTGTGGTTACTGAAATAGGACTCATAATTGAAAACATTCGAAATTGTAGTCATTTAATCGTCCGAAAACTCCGTCAATTGTTGCATAGCTCTGATACTTTCAATTAAACTCAGAACACAAGCTTACTATTTCATTTGATGAGTTTCTTAATAAATCTTGGTGAAACTACGTGCTGCAGTATTTCGCACCAAATGAATGGGTTATTGAACGTACAAGGTGTATATATAATATATAAGCCCCTTAGGAGCCCTGAAGCCCGGCCCTCAGAGGTCCTGTCGCAAAATGAACTTTTGATGTACACATGGCAGGCCAAGACCTACAAAATGATATATACATCATGGGTCTAGGACTTATAGTTGCTGAGAATGGGCGCTCCTTTATTAATATAGCTTATATAGTAAAAAACGGTACTAAGCCCCCTTTTACGGCCCTGAGAGGTCAGATCGCGAAATGGAAAAAAGTCATTTTTTGGCAGGCCAAGACCTACAAAATGATATATACATCATGGGTCTGGGACTTATGGTTGTTGAGATCTAGGGTGATGACGGACAGACAGACAGACAGACAAAACGGGGACAATAGAGCATTTTTTTTCGAAAATGCTCTAAAAATGATAAAATTAATTTCTAAATTAAAGTACACATAAAGGTGAGAATCACTGGGCTCTGATATGTGTGTAGCTGGGATAGGCAGTCTGACCGTGAACTACATATCCCATTCATAACGTATGAATGAAAAAATACGTCAGTCACGCGTCTACTGTCTGGTGTCACTAATGTATGTCGCCGAATGTGTTTATTTTGTACGTCAAAGTCGAAGATATTAGTCAGAGATATCAAATAGATTTAAATTTCTTCCTTCTTTATTTATTCCTTACAAGAAATGTTTACAGAAATAAGCCTATTTGAAACTATCTATTTATATATAAATGAAACTATGTTTGTTTGTTTGTATGTGACATACATCGTAGTGACCTATAGAAATCCGTGACGCGTAAACAAGTCACAAAACTTGTCAGGAAATTCTTACAGGGGTCGGAAAACTTTTTTTTTTATCACACGGGCCACAAAATTAAAATATTTAAAATCCTTGGACTCCGCCCTATCCCGTATCTATTGTTATGATCAGAAAACGCCAATTTTATTACTAAGAAATTAATATGTTTATTATAATAATATATACAGTTTTTATTTTAATCACAAATTTATCTCGGAAATTTTTTTTTTCAAAATAGTCTTGGCTGTTGCATTAGTCCATGGATATTGTTAACTTATGACCGGTCATCAAATGAGGTCTTTATAAGGCCGATAGAAAAAACTTAAATGTTGACTTTGGTTTAAATATTGATGAGACCTATCACCCAATCTTAAATTGGCGTCATCCATTTTTTTAATTAAATTGATACATTATCCACAAATACCTTTAACAATGTCGGCAAATAACTTCAGTTTGAGATTATGTTGACAACTACCTAGTACATGTCAGTTGACAGCCTATTCTCGCATATATTCATCGAACAAGTGCTATTTTTTTGTAAAAAAAAAAATAGATGTCTAAATTTTAGCTAAAACCCAGCGTCTAGTATAGTTTTTAATGCACACAATTTTAAAATAATTCAATTTCAACAAATTAATAATATAATATATTAATAATAAACGTTAAAATAGAAGAAAATTAATAATTTTTTCCCCACATTGAAAAAGGTACCGGTACGCCGTACCGGTGAGTACCGTCACAAAAAAAGCACTGCATCGAACTATAAAACATTAGCAGATCTTCTCCATCCGTGGCCACAATAGTTTGTTGTTGTTTTATAACTCAACCAGTACATTGAACACCTCACTATACCCCCCTCCCCCCAAGCTGAGTTATTGTAAGTATATACCATTGTGATAAAACATCTCGAAGGTGTGTAATCATTGCTATCCGCAGTTTATCACGTGTGCCACCTTCATAAAACACGGAACCTACACATGACAGTTTGTACGCAGCCGGCTCAAAGCAGTTGTAGACTGTAGTCGTTATGATGTAAGAGTTAATTCCTTTGGAAGTATGGATTGTTTCCTCACATGAATGCCATGATAATGCCTAGAAATATGCAACACGTTTCAAAGTTAACGTCACGGCAGACGTTGAGGAAGTTATTTGATTGTTACTACAAATTTTTCATTGACCGTTCCCCCCCTCCCCACCACTACAACCATGTACAGGTGGCATGACTTTACGATGGATGGGACTGCTATCAGTTGCTGTGTGCTGTCAAGGTTTCAAACTAATTAGTTCTCTAGAGCAAAATGTCACATTTAATAATTTCTTAATGTGAAATAGCTTGGAAAAAAAAAAAGATGGGATTTGACAAAATATTTTTTAACAGACGAACGTAAAGTTAACCTATCATTAAAAACTAGTAAACAAATGCCCGGTACCCGGACCGGCTATTAGGCACGCAGTTGGAGTTGATGGTGATGTATATTTGAGCGCGTTAACAATCAGTCTATATACAAAAATAGCATGTCTTTGTACTCGAAGTGGCCCCAAAAGGACATGAACAGATTATTGTAGCCAAAACACATTTAAGGGACACCCATCAAATAAAGTTCAAATATAGTTCATCCCAAAGAAAATAATCCTCATTATGGGTAGAGAAGCTTAACAAAAACAACCCCCGACTATTAAACTTTGAATCTAACATCCAACTTCACATACCATTTAAAAATCTTAATTAATTAATATTATTTTAAAGGACTCATTTCCAAACAGTTCTTCATTTTGTTTTATCGTGTTCAACATACACACGTAACAACATTACATAATTTGCGCACACTACTTCATATTATTTTAAAATATTCATTCATTACTATTATTTTAAAGGACTCATTTCCAAATAGTTCTTCATTTTGTTTTATCATGTTCAACATACAAACTGGTTTATTGATTTTTTTATTCCGCGAACATTTGACGTAAAACACCCTACCTCTCATCTTCCCCCGCTTGTAGTTTAGCCTGAGCGAGACGAAAATTTTAAAATTCCCCAGACTATTTTTAGCCGGGATCCACACGGTCGAACGGTCTACCGCCTAGGTTAGACGATTATGTATTAGATGTACAGGCTAAAAAAAAATTAAACTGAAACCAGGACAGTCATCAAATTTTCGATCCTAGATAGAAACTTGATGGTGTGATTGAAACTTGATGGTGTGGTTGAAACTTAATTGTGTAATAGAAACTTGATGGTGTGATAGAAACTTGATGGTGTGATAGAAACTTTATGTTGTAACAGAAACTTGATGGTGTGATAGAAACGTAATGGTGTGATAGAAACTTTATGTTGTAACAGAAACTTGATGGTGTGATAGAAACGTGATGATGTGATGGAAACTTTATGTTGTAACAGAAACTTGATGGTGTGATAGAAACGTGATGTAATGTTGTGATAGAAACTTTATGTTGTAACATAAACTTGATGATGTGGTAGAAACTTGGTGGTGTGATAGAAACTTGATGGTCTGATAGAAACTTGATGTTGTGATAGAAACTTAATGGTGTGATAGAAACTTGATGGTGTGATAGAAACTTGATGGTGTGATAGGAACTTTATGTTGTAACAGAAACTTGATGTTGTGTTATAAACGTGATGTTGTGATAGTAATTTCATGTTGAAAAATTTAAGTGAAAGCCAATTGAAGTGAAAGCCAGCATCCAACAGTTTGCTAAAATAAGAGAAAGACAAAAATATTGTTTTTATGTTTGTTTGCTTTTTTTTTGTTTCATTTTTTAAACCTATCTCTTACAAATCAAAGTTGGTGGCACATTTTGTAAAGTACAAAGACATTTTGTGAAGGACAAACACATTTTGTAAAGTACAAACAAATGCAATATTCTTTATTGCCTGAGGCTAACTTGTGGACAGCTTATTGTTTTTTTTTCACAACAATATTTACATTTGCGAAGTGTTCTTTCTGTACAGTGAGTGTAGTCCTCGGTGAGAACCATGGAATTTTTCCAGGTGTCATTTTGGTCGTCCCACAAGTCCACCCAACTTTAAATGGGTACCTAACCTTAAGTTGGGGAAGTAAAGGCGGCTGGGCGTTGTGCTAACCACACAATCCCTTCATATGCCGAGGTTAGAGAAACAGATGAATTCTACACTTCATCTGCCCCGATGGTCCGTTAGGGCTAAGGGAACTTTTTTTTAAAACTCTCTGTACAGAGTCGTACTTATGAATAGTCAACAAGGCGCCGACCGCCTAGCCCCCCCCCCCCCATTTGAGTACAAATTCAAATAAAAAATATGCACTAAAGGCCCCAACATGCTCTTTAGGCCCCAGACAATTATCTCAAAGTCTCTACAGAGAAACAGCCCCGATAGTTTGTTCATATAGAGTGCCCAGTACCAACAGCCCCGATAGTGTGTTCATATAGAGTGCCCAGTAACAACAGCCCAGGCAGTGTGTTCATATAGAGTGCCCAGTAACAACAGCCCAGAAAGTGTGTTCATATAGAGTGCCCAGTACCAACAGCCCCGATAGTGTGTTCATATAGAGTGCCCAGTACCAACAGCCCCGATAGTGTGTTCATATAGAGTGCCCAGTAACAACAGCCCCGATAGTGTGTTCATATAGAGTGCCCAGTAACAACAGCCCAGATAGTGTGTTCATATAGAGTGCCCAGTACCAACCTGTCGGTTCAGTTTCAAGTTGTCTGTTTTAGTAAAGACCTTGATAATATGACCAGTGGTCATAGACGTCAAAACGACTCTAGCCCAGGGGTGGGCACATTACGGCCTGCTGGAAATGTCAGGCCTGTCAGGCTGTTTTATCCGGTCTACTCTTTGCCCCTTTCTGCTCGTTCACATCAATATAATTTACATTTAATAATCACATTATTTCATATAAACACTCCATCCATCTGCTGTGGCCCGGCCTTCTGTTAAATTTAAGACCCCCAAATGTGGCCCGTGGCTCGTAAAGCTTGCCCACCCCTGTTCTAACCTCTACAATTAGCACCCCTGTACTGTATAATTACACCTATTTACTGAAGTTGTCAGTAGCCTTTACTAAGATTTTAAAAAAAATATATAATCTAATATATTACCCTGTACATGTATAATAAATAATTGAGTTCAAATAAAAATAATTATCTTCGAGTTATACCCCTTAAACATAATACAAACTTCAGTGTACATTTCTACAAATCAAACTTCAAACTCTCAAGTCCATGACTTCCTTTAGTCAGGCCCGTAGCGTGCGGGGGGGGGGGGTGGGGGGGGGGGGGGCGGGCCTTCCCTGCGTTTTGTCTGGCCCCTTCTGCTTATTTTCTCTACTTAGTAAAATTTATTTCCTGCCCCCCCCTGCTATTGCCTGGCTATGCTGTAGAATGCCTGGCCCCTGCTGTATAATTTTCAAGCTACGGGGCTGCCTTTAGTCAGAATCACCCACCGTATAAGTCTAACCAAATAGTTTGACCTATCAGTATTTTTATGCTTAGACATTGCACAACACAGACTTGTAAAAGTTATATCTATTTTTTTAAATTATCACCCCCCACACACACACACCCACACATATAGCATACACATTTAACGCCTACATATAAACCACAATACATCGATTGTAAACATTAAATGCATACATTAGAAATATATGAATAGTCAGTATTTAAATTAGTTTTTAATTTTTAGCAAGAATAGAATAATTTTAGATGAAATAAAAATCAACACTAGAGTCAACTTTAAATTAGGTCAATATATTTAAAAAAAATAATAATTAAAAACAATATTGTTAATAAATAAATAAATTAAAAAAGAAAGTAACTAGGTGTAAACAACTTCAATTTAAATCAATGAGATTGAATATCTATTTATAATAAGATGTAGACTGCTTGTCAAATGAAACTCTTTGTTATTTTTGTAAAAGAATATGGTTTGGAAGGAAGATTTTTTTTTAACTAAGTAAACAAAAAAAAAAATGAATGCCTTACAAACTGTCTTTTAAAAACAACAACTTGACTTTCAAAATGAGAGTAGAAACTATTTCCTTCCATATTCCATACACTGTTGGATTCTGTTTTTTTTGTAGCAGTCGAAGTACTTTTTACAGTTTGTAATCATCAGAACATGATGTTGACATAGGACGAAGTCGAGACATGACGTCATTAATCCCAGATAATGATACTCTTAAAGCCAAAAACTGTTTTTTTTTTCTTGTTTTTTTCTTGGTTTTATTTTCTTGGTTTTTTTTTTACCTTCTTTAAATTCGTTAATGGATGTTGGAGTGGGTCAAACGTTTTGTATAAGCGATGTATTCGTTGTACATTTGTCAGATGATATATTGGATACAGTGCACCGTATAACCGAAGCTCTATTAGTACCTCATGACTACAGTGTTGTTTCCAGTAGACCATTTTGTCTGATACATGTCCATAAGGTCACCCCCCCCCCCATTAATTAAGTGTCCTATTAGCTTTTACAATTTATAATGTCTAAATTTATTGGAATCAGTTTTCTTGATTTAGTTTATTTACTCCATACTTACTGCAGAAATCCAATCCCCAAGAGTTCTATAAATTGTTTTGTAACAAAATTGTTTGTCTGAAAAAGTTCTGGATCAATAAGTGGACTCACTGGTTTTCTCTCTCTCCCCCCCCCTCCCCCCTCCCCGCCATCCGCCATGATGTCTGTGAATGACCACAGCCTTGCCACCGATAAACTTAATCCATGTACAAACACAACACAATACAACGTCGTGAGATATTAAAAAAGAAATCAAAAACAAAAGACAACATTAAGAAAAGACAACAATAACAAATAATATTTATGGTAAAAATAATTTTTTCCATTTTTAGAATAATTTTTTTTTTAAATTTATGTTGATGGTGATAAAAATACCCGGCTTAAAAATGGCGTCATTGCGCTAAAATTCCACAAATCCAGGCAATTTTCTTCAATATTTGCTAATAAATTTTTTACTCATAAAATGCTTGTAACTATTGCAGAATTGACTCAATTACTTCCTTGAACTCCTTGAGGAGCAAAGGGCCTCTGTAATTAGTCCAGCGCACTCTGTTGCAGAATTGAACAGATTAAATTAAAGTTCAAAATGTTCTATTTAACAATGGTGCATACATTCAAAAACAAATAAATAATTCTGAATCCGCCCCATCGCTTCTCTGAAGTTCACCCATCATAGACATACATTTTAGTGATACAATTATTGTACCCTCAGACATTTACACATAAACTTTGCATGGCTGTAGCTGGAGAGTGCACCACAAACATGTCCTAGGGAAGGTCGGTAGTGGCCCTATCGGATACATCTTCTCTGTAAAATGGCTCAGCTATAGGTTGATATGTGAGTGTGCGTGTGTGTGTGTTTGTGATCAGAGGTTACCTATATTGTCAGGGTCCTGACATTAACTGGTGCTTTCATTGTACATACACTCACACAGTTACAACTCTACATACACTCACACAGTTACAACTCTACATACACTCACACAGTTACAACTCTACATACACTCACACAGTTACAACTCTACATGCACTCACACAGTTACAACTTTACATGCACTCACACAATTACAACTCTACATACACTCACACAGTTACAACTTTACATACACTCACACAGTTACAACTCTACATACACTCACACAGTTACAACTCTACATTCACTCACACAGTTACAACTCTACATACACTCACACAGTTACAACTCTACATACACTCACACAGTTACAACTCTACATACACTCACACAGTTACAACTCTACATACACTCACACAGTTACAACTCTACATACACTCACACAGTTACAACTCTACATACACTCACAACAAAATTATGCCTAATAATAGCCACAGAGTTCATGAAGGGAAGTCAAGCTCAACTAACTACATCAAATATACGACATTTATAATTAAACCTTCATTACCATCCTATTCGTGTCCCTCAACAGATGACTATCAACAGAACATGGACCAAAAACTGACCTTGCTGGTCCATTAAAGTACATGTTGTGTCCAGTGAAGTACATGCTGTGTCCAGTGAAGAAAATGTTGTGTCCAGTGAAGTACATGTTGTTGTGTCTAGTGAAGTACAAGTTGTGTCCAGTGGAGTACATGTTTTGTCCAGTGGAGTACATGTTGTTGTGTCCAGTTGAGTAAATGTTGTGTCCAGTAAGTACATGTTGTGTCCAGTGAAGTACATGTTGTGTCCAGTGAAGTACATGTTGTGTCTAGTGAAGTACATGTTGTGTCCAGTGGAGTACATGTTGTGTCCAGTGAAGTACATGTTGTGTCCAATGAAGAAGACTTGATGAGCAATGACTGTAATCAAAACATCATTAAATGTCTCACGAATGAACCATATGAGCTCTCACTATGGGGATTGTTGTTTCATTTACATCTATGATCATGACCATCATTGGGGATGTGGGGTCAGTTATACCAGTCAGTCACAGAGGATGCACTAAAAGCTTTAAATAACATTAGAGACAGTGACACATCAAATTACAATGAAATAAAGAAACAACTTCTAGATCATTTTAACAAAACAGAAGACTACTATAGAAATTTATTTCATAACAGTACATTAGGTTCTAATGAACATCCTCAGGCATATATTAATAATTTAGAGGCCAATTTGAACAATTGGATAAAGATGTCTGGAATAGACGAAAATAGTGTCATTGAAATAAAAGAGCTACTTCTGGTGGACAAAGTACTAATACTTTGTACATCAGAACTATTCACATTCATAAAACAAAGAAAGGTCCATAAGAAGATGGAGTTAATTTCTGCCATGTCAGATTTTAGGGATAGTCATGTAAACACTCCAATGTTCAATTCAACACAAAATAAATTTAATCTCATGAAAAATAGTGTTACCAGGAAAAGATTTAGTAGCTTACCTCCTAGGTTTAACAATCCATGTCAAATTTGTCACAAGATAGGACACGACAAGCATACTTGTTGGTTTAGGAAACAGCATACAGACAATTATCAAAACAGAAACAGACAGTATTACAACTATGGGGATAAAAACAAATATTTTAATAAAAGACAACATAAATATAACAATAAGAGACAATCACCAAACACTAGTCCCATTAAAAAACAAGAAAATATGGGTAGATCAAGTCAAAGACACTCCTTTAACAACATACATAACTGTAACATGATGGAGGGCAAGGGAGAGTTAATTTTTTATCCTTGTTATGTAGATGGTAGGAAAGTAATGTGCTTGAGAGACAGTATGTATTATTCTGGATTCCAAAATAGTTAAAGAAGAACACATATTAGAGGGCATAGAAGAAATTGGAATGGGAAATGGAGAAATTGTGAAATGTAAAACAGCAAAAATTTATATTGAAACACCATGGATTAGTGGGGAAATAAAAGCACTTTTAATGGATTCACCAATAACCTCATTAATAATAGGAAATGTAGAAAATATACAAGATAATTCCAAAGAAATTTATATGAAATGGTTAGAAAATAGAGAATTAGAAACAATTATAGAGGAACCCTTAGAGACAGATACAGATAAAAACATATGTACACTATTCAAAAGCATACAAAATTGGAATGGTACTGAGAACATTGTAAATTTTTTAGAGAGAGTAGACACAGTAGCCACACAGAACAATGTTAAAGAAGAAGATAAAATAACAGTTCTAATAGATAAATTACACAACCACCATTTGGCAAAATCACTAGCAGAAAACAACCAAGACAATTATACAGTATTAAAAACTAAACTAATAAGTAAACTAAATAATGACAGTAATTCAGTTGAAGTTGGAAAAGAAAATACTATAAAGAATACAAATACAGTAAATAAATCTGATCATGAATGCATTAATTGCAGTAGAAAATGCAGATCATTAAGAAGATTAAATAAACACATAAAACAAAAACATAGTTACAACCTAACTAAAAAATTAAATGCAATGACTAGAGCACAAGCTAATAAAGAAAACAATACAAAACAATACCCTGAATCTAGTAGACAAAACAACATTTTGGATATTGATAGGGATAAACTTAAAACATTACAAGAACAGGATGAAAGTTTAAAGATTTATTTCAATAGAGAGGAAAATGAAAATAAAAACATAATATATAAGGTAGAAAATGACATTTTAATAAGAAAATACACTAGGCATAACAGGTCATTTAAACAAATAATGATTCCTACAGTTTTAAGAAATAATATACTAAAAGCAGCTCATGATTGCTACTTAGCAGGTCATTTGGGTGTTAAGAAAACACTAGATAGAATTAGAAGATATTGTTACTGGCCAGGTGTCATAGGAGATGTAAAAAGATTTGTTAAGGCATGTAAGAAACGTCAACAATATAATCACATAGGACCAAAACACAGAGCTCCCATACAAGAAAGTGACACAACAAACATTCCTTTTTATAAAATTGCCATAGACATAATTGGACCTATTTCAGTAATGTCCAATAGAAGACATAGATATATTTTAACAATGATAGACTTAGCAACACGCTGGGTTGAGGCAATTCCATTAGTAGATATAACTGCAGAAACAATTTGCAAAGCATTATTGTCTATTTTTACAACTTTTGGTTTTCCTAACACTATATTATCAGACAATGGTACTCAATTTAAATCACATCTTACTCAGGCATTTACTCATATGCTTAACATTACACAGGTATTTTCAGCTAGGTACAGACCTCAATCAAATGGTTCCGTAGAGAGGGCAAATCAAACCATAAAGACCATGTTAAGAAAAAAAATTAGTGATCATGGACAGGATTGGGACACATTTTTACCTTTAATTTTATTCGCGTATAGAGAAATACCTCATGAAACAACAGGTTTTACACCATTTGAACTAATGTTCGGTTCAAATCCTAGAGGACCATTACAATTATTCAGTGAAAATATAATTAATACAGAAATGGAACATATTAGTCCATTTGAATTGGTAGACAAAACCAGAAATAACATACTGTATTCAAACAAATATGCAGAAGAAAATCTCATAAAGAAAAATAAATACCATAGGGATCTTAAAAACAAAAACAGATACTTAAGGGAATTTAAAGTTGGAGATCTAGTTTATGTATTAATACCCAAAGACAAGGAAATTGGATGGAGAGGTCCATATAAAATAATAAACAAAATAGGAAATGTGGACTATTCAGTAGAAATAAATGGAGAGGGTAGAACATTTCATGTTGATAGATTGAGAGATATTTTAGATACTCCTACAGAATTAGAAACCATTGTACAACAGATTCAATCTTTAAATTGTTTAATCGGAGAAAACAACACTTATAGTTTAGAAAATAATATAAATGACACTGATCAGATTCCAGTAATAAGTTTAGATCAACAGGATGACATGAATAAGATTAATTTTGCAACAGACATACCTGAAGATATTAAGAAACAACTTATAGAAACATTAAATTCCTTTCAAAATGTAATTTCTAACAAACCAGGAAAGACTAACATAATTAAACATTCAATTAAATTAAAAACTGAAGAACCAATTAAACCTAAATACTATGACATTCCATTTAAATACAGAAATGAAGTTCAAAAAGAAATAGAACAATTACTAATTAGTGGATTAATAAGAGAATCAGATTCCAGCTATTGTTTTCCAATAGTGGTAGTAAAGAAAAATAATGGCAAAATTTGTTTATGTTGTGATTACAGAAGCTTAAATTCTATTACAGTGATAGATAAACAACCTTTACCAAACATAGAAGACTTAGTTCAGGAAATGTCAAATGCCAATATTTTCACACAGCTAGATTTAACTAGAGGCTTTTGGCAGATAGAAGTTCAGGAAGATTCTAAACAATATACAGCACTTAAAACTCATGAAGGATTTTATGAGTGGAATGTTATGCCTATTGGTCTAGTGAACAGCACTGCAACGTTCACTAAGATGATGAACAAGTTATTAAGAAACATTGAAAACATTAGATACTATGTGGATGACATATGTATTTATACTAAAAATTGGTCAGACCATATAAACAGTTTGAATAAATTACTAGAAATTCTTCAAATTAATAATTTAACAGTATCACCTGAGAAAATAAAAATAGGTTTTAAAAACATAGATTTTCTTGGATATCATATTGGTCAAGGATTAGTCACACCAACAAACAATATTCTTAAAAGAAATTTTGATAGTCGCATTCCAGAAAAGAAAAAAGAAGTTAGATCTATTATAGGATTATGCAATTTTTATAGAAAATTTATTCCTAACTTTGCAAACTTAACTGAACCTTTAGTGAAATTAACTAAGAAAAAGATGCAACAAAAAGTTGAATGGAATTCAGAATGTGCCAATGCATTAAAGAGAATAAAACAATGTTTTGAAAAAAAAACAATTTTAAGTTCAATAGATATGACTAAGAAATTTATTGTAGGCACCGATGCTAGTAAGACATCAATCGGTGGATGTCTATATCAAGAGCAGCTGGAGTCCCCAAGGCGGCCAGACCCTATATTGTCAACGCCGGCAACTCCTGCGGCGCAGCTGAAGCCAAGCCGTATCGACTCTGTCTTTCCCTTGGATCCCTCAGTTGCGCGGAGAGGGGGGGGGACTGCTGCACGGGCAACAGCTATCCCTCCATATTACCCTGCCCAGGCTCTGTAGCTAAACTGGAGAGGATACTCCAGCGTCGTCGCACGATGTCGATACAACACGGAAGGGGACAGTTACCGGTTCTAAGCTCATCCGATTGGCGAAGGAAACGAGCGCCAGGGGTCTCTTTCGACGGTGGGAGAGGTCATCGCGCCTCATTGGACAGCTACCGCCCGCCTCAAGCTGGGCAGCCCCCAGCCAGTTGGGTGCTGTCTCGCCATGGCTCACCTGCCCTACTGGGTGCGTGGGGATTAGAGATGCACTTCTCAAAAAGTGGGTCAAAAAACAGACGCACCAGGCAAATTCAAGATAAGAACTAGCAAGAAGCCTCCAGCTCTTCGATTCGCAAGCTGGAACATCAGGACCATGTGTACCGGACTCACATCTGACCTTCAGCAGATTGATGACGCAAGGAAGACCGCTGTCATCGACAGGGAACTCTCACGACTAAACATCGACATCGCCGCTGGCTGAAACCGGCACCATCAGAGAAGCTAACTACACATTCTATTGGAAAGGGAAGTCCTCAGACCAACCGAGGCAACACGGTGTTGGCTTCGCGGTGAAAAACACGCTTGTCAGATTCATAGAGCCCCCAACAGACGGCTCTGAGAGATTACTAATCCTCCGACTGTCAACGTCCTCTGGCCCAGCTCACATATTCAGCGTGTATGCTCCAACCCTCTGCTCCACTGCCGAGGAGAAAGATCAATTTTACCAGTCCCTAGATGAAGCGCTATTGAAGATTCCTAGCACCGATAGCCTTTATCTCCTTGGCGATTTCAACGCAAGGGTAGGAGCTGACCATGTGGCTTGGCCCACCTGTCTCGGAAGCTTTGGGAGGGGAAAGATAAATGAAAATGGCCAGAGACTGCTTGAGCTCTCATGCCACCATGGCCTGTGCGTGACCAACACCTTCTTCCGGTGCAAAGAGATACATCAGGTGTCATGGAGGCACCCACGCTCCCGCCACTGGCACCAACTCGACCTCGTCCTCACCAGAAGAGGGAATATCGACAGTATCCTCCTCACCCGAAGCTACCACAGTGCAGACTGCGACACGGACCACGCCCTCGTGGCAAGCAAGGTGCGCATAACGCCGAAGAAACTGCATCACTCCAAGAAAAAAGGTCGCCCACGCATCAATATCAACTGTGCCAGAAATCCCGAAAAAAAACCAACAGTTTATCAGCAGTCTGGAAGTTACACTCAGTGAAAGAAAGTTAGCAGTTGACACCATCGACTCTAGGTGGTCGCGTCTGCGTGATGTCGTATATAACTCCGCCATCACCACCTATGGAAAGATAGAGCGGAAAAACGCCGATTGGTACGAGGCCCACTGGGAGGAAATGGAACCCGTTACCGAGGTAAAAAGGAAAGCCCTACTGGCCTACAAGGCCAGGCCCAGTCCCAACACACTAAAAGCCCTACGGACAGCCAGGAGCAAAGCCCAGCAGACCGCCCGCAGATGCGCCAACTCCTACTGGTTGAACCTCTGTAGCAGCATCCAGGCAGCTGCCGATACAGGAAACGCAAGAGGGATGTACGAGGGCATCAAAAAGGCAATAGGCCCAACTCCCTCCAAAACCGCTCCCCTTATATCCAAAACAGGAGAGGTCATCAAGGACCAGGAAAAACAGATGCAGAGGTGGACCGAACACTACCTGGAGCTATACGCAACCCAGAACACTGTGACTGATGCCGCCCTTGGCGCTATCCCAGATCTGCCTGTCATGGAGGAGCTAGACACCACACCCACCGTGGATGAACTAAGCAAAGCCATCGACTGCCTTGCAAACGGAAAGGCACCCGGTAGCGATGGAATCCCACCAGAAGTTCTGAAGAGCGGAAAACCAACACTGCTAAAGCCATTGCACGACCTCCTAAGTCGATGCTGGGAACAGGGCTATATCCCCCAAGACATGAGGGATGCCAAAATTATCACACTATACAAGAACAAAGGGGACCGGAGCGACTGTAATAACTACCGGGGCATCTCCCTCCTCAGCATCGTCGGCAAAGCTTTCGCCCGCGTCGCTCTAAACCGCCTGCAGGCCCTCGCCTCCCGAGTCTACCCAGAGTCACAGTGTGGCTTCAGGGCTGGCCGATCAACAGTGGACATGATCTTCTCACTACGTCAACTTCAAGAGAAGTGTCAGGAACAGCAGGTGCCACTCTACATCGCTTTCGTCGACCTCACAAAGGCGTTTGATCTAGTAAGTCGAAGTGGACTCTTCAGCTTGCTGCAAAAGATTGGCTGCCCCCCACACCTGCTTGCAGTGGTCATGTCCTTCCACGACAACATGCATAGCACGGTTTGCTACAACGGCGCAATCTCCGAGGCCTTCCCAGTCAGCAGCGGAGTAAAACAGGGCTGCGTCCTTGCACCTACACTCTTCGGCATTTTCTTTTCCATGCTCCTCCAATACGCCTTCAAGGATTGCAGCGAGGGTGTTTACATCCATACAAGGTCCGATGGCAAGCTCTATAACATAGCCCGCCTCCGTGCAAAGACCAAAGTCACAAAGGTCCTAATTCGCGAGCTGCTCTTTGCTGATGACGCAGCCTTGACATCACACACTGAAGACGGACTGCAGCAGCTTGTCACCCGCCTCTCCCATGCATGCAAGGAGTTTGGACTGACTATCAGCCTGAAAAAGACGAATGTCATGGCACAGGGTATAGATACACCCCCAAGCATTGACATCGATGGGCACACCCTAGAGGTCGTCGAGAACTTCACTTACCTCGGGTCCACCATCTCCAGCTCGCTATCCATAGACCCGGAGATCGATTGCAGAATCGCTAGGGCAGCCACAGTCATGGCGATACTAAAGCAACGTGTGTGGGAAAACCCCAGCCTCACCGAAAATACCAGATTGCGCGTCTACCAGGCCTGCATACTTAGTACCCTCCTCTATGGATGCGAGACGTGGACCACTTACGCGAGGCACGAAAGAAAGCTAAACAATTTCCACATGAGGTGCCTGCGACGTATACTGCAGATAAAGTGGCAAGACAAGATCCCCAACACTGGGGTGCTAGAGAGGGCCAACATGAACAGCTTGTTTGCAGTTCTCAGCGGGAGACGCCTCAGATGGTTCGGTCATGTCAAAAGAATGGACGCAGGCCGCATCCCGAAAGACCTACTCTATGGCGAGTTAATTACCGGCCAGAGGAAAACAGGGCGACCTAAAATGCGCTACAAAGACACTTGCAAAAAGGATATGAAAGAGTGCTCCATTAACCCCAACTCCTGGGAGAGCCAAGCAGCCGACCGCCACTCATGGAGGCTCGCTGTCCGGCAGGGTTCATTGCGCGCAGAGGCTGAGCGACAGGATAATGCTGCCCTGAAAAGAACAAGACGGAAGCGGAAAAAAGAACAGCTACAACAACAACTACAACAACCAACTATCTTCAAGTGTGACAAGTGCGGCAGGGATTGCCACTCCCGAGTCGGACTGCACAGCCATTCCCGGCGGTGTCTTGTAGACTCATCTTAGCTACACCATCGTCTCTCGAGACGGACGGATGCCGACGACGACGACGACCAAGAAACAGAAGTACCACAAAAATAATAAATATATTACATACAACTGATCTACTAATCTACACACAAAAACTAACTATGACATACCCAAATAAACTTTGGAGAGATTTAAAGAACATTTGGACCTAATAGTCTTATAGTCATTAGGTCTCTGTCTATATATTGCAGGGGTGGGCAAACTTTTTCTACGTAGGGCCACATTGAAAACTTGATTGTCATCGGCGGTCCGCATATATATATATATATATATATATATATATATATATATATATATATATATATACGTATTAAAATATGAATTAATGATAATAACCATGTATTTGTCATTTATTTCGCATTCACACTTACAATATATACATGCATACGGGCCGCATAATATACATTGAAGGGCCACATGAGGCCCGCGGGTTGTAGTTTGCCCACCCCTGATATATTGCATTAAACGAGTAATATTACAATGTCTGGTTAGGTATAGCAGTAAATATACTGTGGGTATAGCAGTAGATATATCTATGGGTATAGCAGTAAATATTTCTATGGGTATAGCAGTAAATATTTCTATGGGTATAGCAGTAGATATTTCTATGGGTATAGCAGTAAATATTTCTATGGGTATAGCAGTAAATATTTCTATGGGTATAGCAGTAAATATTTCTATGGGTATAGCAGTAAATATTTCTATGGGTATATCGGTAAATATTTCTATGGGTATAGCAGTAAATATTTCTATGGGTATAGAAGTAGAAAACTTTTGTACTAGAGTCAAAACAAAGAAAAAAAGAACAAGTTCTGTGAGAGAAGTTTACATTTTCATCTTTATAAAAATAAAATAAACCAGGTACTACACATCTGTAGTTGTTTCAAATACTCCCAAGAATAGGAATTCTTATCAGCTGTATTTTCGATTTTCTAAACAGACACACGCTTTTTGTATACTGAGCAAAATAAACATATAAACTAAGAGCATCGGAGATAGATGGTGGTGGTGGTGTGTGTGGGGGGTGAATTTGAAAGCTACTTGTTGTGAATGTATATTTGTCATTGCACTATTACTGTTTCGGAGTAGCTCTGCACTTAAAGACATTTTGCATTGACGCAATTTGATATGGCTGTCTCCAAAATGCTGGAAATCGAATTTTATCGGAACAAGAAGGAAGCAATAAGCAATCAATACTCTATGGGAGGGGGATGGGGGGGCAGATACACGGGAACATAGGGGTGACAACTCCTGGGGGGTAATTTATGGTTGTGAGTAATGAGTGAGTTAATGGGAGTCAAGATGGGAGACAACCACTGTCAATATTTGTTTTCTTTTTCTTTTTTAAATCCTTAAGGCTAGACAAAAAATAAAAGGAATGAAAACCAAACAAAATACAATAACAACATTACGATTGCCGAAATAAATAGAATTAGACTATAGCTACATTAAATAGATGCAGAGGCGGCCTTATTTGTGAGCGGGGCCCAGGACAAATGTCAATGGTGGGGCCCAGGGCAAATGTCAATGACGGGGCCCAGGGCAAATGTCAATGGCGGGGCCTTGGGCAAATGTCTATGGCGGGGCCCAGGGCAAATGTCAATGGCGGGGCCTAGGGCAAATGTAAATGGCGGGGCTCAGGGCAAATGTCAATGGCAGGGCTCAGGGCAAATGTCAATGGCGTGGCCCAGGTCAAATGTCAATGGCGGGGCCCAGGTGAAATGTCAATGGCGGGGCTCAGGGCAAATGTCAATGGCGGGGCTCAGGGCAAATGTTAATGGCGGGGCTCAGGGCAAATGTCAATGGCGGGGCCCAGGGCAAATGTCAATGGCGGGGCTCAGGGCAAATGACAATGGCGGGGCTCAGGGCAATGTCAATGGCGGGGCCCAGGGCAAATGTCAATGGCGGGGCTCAGGGCAAATGTCAATGGCGGGGCTCAGGGCAAATGTCAATGGCGGGGCCCAGGGCGAGTACCACCAGCGAAGCATGAAAGAAACGTCCAGTTCTGTAACAAGTCGGTAAAAAAAAACCTAACGCCGCCATTGTTGTATGATTTGGGTGATAAGTGTAGCGATCCCCACTACAGTCAACTCTTTAACTAATATCTTGTCATAGATCTATCTATCTATCTATCTATCTATCTATCTATCTATCTATCTATCTATCTATCTATCTATCTATCTATCTATCTATCTATCTATCTATCTATCTATCTATCTATCTATCTATCTATCTATCTATCTATCTATCTATCTATCTATCCATCTATCATCTATCTATCTATCTATCTATCTATCTATCTATCTATCTATCTATCTATCTATCTATCTATCTATCTATCTATCTATCTATCTATCTATCTATCTATCTATCTATATACATATATATATAATATATATATATATATATATATATATATATATATATATATATATATATATATATATATATATATATTTGTGTGTGTGTGTCTTCAAATGTACAAACATGTACGGCGTGCACTTTGATATGAATAAATGAATGGCCCACTTTAAACCTACCGCGTATTTACAGAGTACATGTTATGTGCGTATAAACACATAACACATAGTAGTAAACAAGGCTATTACTATTCTTGCTGGGTTTTTTTTGACAACTCTATAAATAAACTTTCTTCATCTTCATATTCTTGTCTTAATGCTATCTATTGCAATATTCCATAATACCGTTACATTATTTATTTAACGAATCGAGATAGTACGAGAAGAAACAAGCCTTGGCTTGAAGATAGAACGTCTGGTAGACCATGAAGGATCAATTAGTATAAATGAGCTGTGATTGGAGGATTGGGAGTGCCAGATTTTATATCGGGACACGCCCACATATTCTCAGTGACCCCCACAGTTAACACCAGGTGGTGACAGTTGAAGTAGCAAGACACTGTGTCTCAGATTTACACATTCCGACATGTTGTTACAGATAAACACATCCAGACATTGTGTTACAAATTTACACGTTCAGAACTTGTGTCACATATTTACATATTCAGACATTGTGTTACAGATTTACATATACATAAATTGTGTGAAAGATTTACACACCCAGACATTATGTGACAGATTTACATTTCCGGACATTAATGTCACAGATTTACATTTCCGGACATTAATGTCACAGATTTACATTTCCGGACATATAGTCGCATATCTAAATTTCCGGACAATGTGCCACAGATTTACATTTCCGGAAATTGTGTCACAGATTTACATTTCCGGGAATTGTGTCACCAGAATTACATTTCCGAACATTGTGTCACAGATTTACATTTCCGGACATTGTGTCACAGATTTACATTTCCGGACATTGTGTCACAGATTTACATTTCCGGACATTAATGTCACAGATTTACATTTCCGGACATATAGTCGCATATCTAAATTTCCGGACATCGTGCCACAGATTTACATTTCCGGAAATTGTGTCACAGATTTACATTTCCGGACATTGTGTCACAGATTTACACATTCAGACAAGAGCACCATGGCTCAACAAAATCGAAACTACCTGTTGCCGACCGCCACATTATGTTGACCTTTAACAAGGTGGTCAAATGCGTCTCGTTCTATGCATATTATTGTGGCTCCTATTGCGTCATTTTTTTTATTAATTTCAACTAAAATAACTTGTTTAAAAAAACGTGAATTTTATTTTTTTTATGTTGTTTACGTTGGGCCTAAAAGTACTCATTTTCACATTCAGCATTAACAAACTGGTTTTGTAAAATTAAAGTTTAACAGTATACATATTTTATTTTTAATTATAAGAAACATTTGCAATACTTTCTAGTACCCACTTTAAATCAAATGAATAGATTCGGCATCATTTATATCATTGAAAATTAGAGAATTTGTACACAATATGCCATGGTTTTATTACAGATTGCTCTTCAGCAGTTTACATCTTACATTCATGATCATCACGTAACTTCAGCAGTTTACATCTTACATTCATGATCATCACATGACTTCAGCAGTTTACATCTTACATTCATGATCATCACGTGACTTCAGCAGTTTACATCTTATTCATGATCATCACGTGACTTCAGCAGTTTATATCTTACATTCATGATCATCACGTGACTTCAGCAGTTTACATCTTACATTCATGATCATCACGTGATATCAAATTCTGTGACACCCAAGAATCTCAATCACTGCTTTGCTAAGCAGTCCGCAGAGGAAAGGGGGCGGGCAGGGGGAATGCTTAGGGCCCCGGCGAGTTTTAGGGGCCCGGACTGAGCTGGCCAATCAACTTTTGAAAATATTATTATCACGGGGGCCCGTGACAGCCCTGCCCAGGGGTCCGAAATTTCTGTCAGTGGGCCTGCTTCCTAGTCTCATAATATCTAAATAAAAAGACTTGGAGATGGTTTTCGTTTTTTTTTTCAGTTATCACACCACCAAACATCCAATGTAAAATAATAATCAAACTGTCCCATCTTTTATCAAACATCCAATGTAAAATAACAATCAAACTGTCCCATCTTTTATCAAACATCCAATGTAAAATAATAATCAAACTGTCCCATCTTTTATCAAACATCCAATGTAAAATAATAATCAAACTGTCCCATCTTTTATCAAACATCCAAGGTAAAATAATAATCAAACTGTCCCATCTTTTATCAATTCGGCTCATCTGATTAAAGGTGTTGCATAGGAATATTTTAACGCGAACCGAACTTGCCTCAGGCTTAACTAATTAGTTTACGTAAGTGTGCGCGCGCATGCGATTGTCTGCGTGAATGAGTGTACGCGCCGCATTCATGCCGAGACCAAATATATGGCACACACATTGTAAATAGCCAGCGAAAGTTTGCCAGCTTTTCTCCCTCACCTCCACAACTGATCGTCTGGTGAAAAATTCGGCTATACAAAAAAATGCGTGTCTGTCTTAACTGAACTCTGTTTACCTGGCCAATGACGTCATTAGTAGGAAGGAGAGGTATGGGGGCAATAGTTGAACTTATTTCTGGTCATGGAATTCAATAAAAATCATTAATTGATAACTTCACGCAACTGATATTCAAAATGTATAGTTTGTCGCGGTCTAGAAATCTAGACTAGTGTGTTATGAAGGATTTGATCTAAGATAACACTGTCTGCAGTTTAAAACTTGACTTCAAGAAGAATTAGGCTAAAAAATAAATATGATGGCCTCGCCAACATGTAAACAAACATCCCAGCTTGCATTGTCTGTAAGGTCACCGGGGTCATGTGGGACACAAGAGAGTAAACTTCTCTCGGCTAGTTCAGTCACTAAAAACATATCACAATATATTCAGGTGTAAAACATATCACAATATATACAGGTGTAAAACATATCACAATATATATACAGGTGTAAAACATATCACAATATATACAGGTGTAAAACATATCACAATATATACAGGTGTAAAACATATCACAATATATACAGGTGTAAAACATATCACAATATATATACAGGTGTAAAACATATCACAATATATACAGGTGTAAAACATATCACAATATTGTTACGACCCTCTCGGTGCGCACCGTACAGTCTACGGAGTGAACGCGATGACGCAGTTGGGACAGTGACGTAAGAAGCCGGCAAGAGAGTGGCCATGTTGCCGTTGTTGTTGTTTTTATAGATATTAGTAAATACTCTTGGAACCCACGCCAGCCTGTGTTATGTTTTAATTTTATAAACAGAATTTTAAAGAGTTGTAACATTGGTGTCAGAGGCGGAACAGTTTTACAATGTCCGGTAAGAAATTAAACAAACTTTTAGTTAGAGAGTTAAAGGAGGAATTAGAAGAAAGGGACCTTCCAACTGACGGCAACAAGGATCAATTGGCATCTAGACTAAAAGATGCCCTGATAAAGGAAGGAAATGATCCTGAGAGCCACTGTTTTGAGTCTGAAATCGAAAAGTTAAGAAAAGAAATGAAAGAAGGCCGGAATGAAATGAAAGAATTACTTCAAGCAATAAGAGACGAAATAAGAGATCTGAAGGAAGATCCCAACACTAGAACCGAGAAAGCAAAGATTGAATTACCAAAAGTGAAAGTAGTGAATGAAACGACAACAAAAGAAAACATGACTCAGAGACAAAGTTAATCATTGAAGCAGACTTAGACATGCGGCCAGTTTTATATGAGGATGTGGTCATCTATGAAGTGGTACCTGAGGATGTGGTCATCCAGGAAGTGGTACCTGAGGATGTGGTCATCCAGGAAGTGGTACCTGAGGATGTGGTCATCCGTGAAGTGGTACCTGAGGATGTGGTCATCCATGAAGTAGCACCTGAGGATGTGGTCATCCACGACGTGATACCTGATGATGTGGTCATCCAAAACGTAGAGCACGAGAAGGAACTAATCCAAGAAGAACCGCCCAGCGATCTGAGCCCCTGTGAGAATGATCAGCCTGCAGAATGTCTGAAGGCTTGTTACAACCGCAGCCCTGGTTACTTTGAATATCCAGACAACTTAACAGAGTCTGATAAAAACAACGTCAAGAACAATGAACCACAACTAAGCAATGGCCACGAATGCATGGACATCCATAACAGTGGAGCTGATGCTAGTGTCAACGTTTGGCACTGCAACGGCAAGACCCCTACAGGTCTTAATTTCGTGCACAATCTGCCGCGCTTCGATAACAAGAAAGATTTAGTGACCTGTGATGAGCCACCTGAGACGTTGGTGACCTGTGATGAGCCACCTGAGACGCTGGTGAATTGTGAAGAGCCACCTGAGACGTTGGTGACCTGTGATGAGCCACCTGAGACGTTGGTGACCCATGAAGAGCCATCTGAGACACTGGTGAACCGATATGAGCCACCTGGGGAGCAGAGACGAAAGGTAGAGAGGAGCGAGGAGACCAGCAGAGTGCATCGGAGCAGAGGAGAACGAGGCAGGACAGAGATGAACCTGACCATTGACTTTAATCTGGTCAGTTCAGTATACATTCATCCTAGCTCTGTCAAACGCAAAACATTTCGTTACTGCTACAACGTGTGTTTCGTCATCGTCATGTTATTCTGCAACAACAAGAGCTTGATTTTGTTGGGCCTCATCAATGGAGGTCAGTATCCCGAACGCCTGCACCTGCGAGAAAACCTACCTGGTGAACAGCCAGATTTCTATGGGGACGAACACGATCCTCCCCGCCCCACCACGGGGATAATCAACATCCACAGCCTGACAAAAGACATGCTCCTAGCTAGCATCAACGGTCACGCTGAGAACAGAGCTCTGGTTCATGTGGACAGACTGTACAGATACTGTTGTGAGAACTGATCTTTCCGGGACGGACAGATTTAAGAGGGGGCATTGTTATGACCCTCTCGGTGCGCACCGTACAGTCTACAGAGTGAACGCGATGACGCAGTAGAGACAGTGACGTAGAAGCTGGCAAGAGAGCGGCCATGTTGCCGTTGTTGTTGTTTTTATAGATATTAGAAAATACTCTTGGAACCCACGCCGGCCTGTGTTGTTTTGATTTTATAAACAGAATTTTAAGAGTTGTAACAATATATACAGGTGTAAAACATATCACAATATATACAGGTGTAAAACATATCCCAATATATACAGGGGTGAAAAATTATATTCATCTGTTGGGTGGATTTTATCTGTTTCTAATGGAAACAAACACAGGTCACACGTATGGCATTATTCTGATATGCAAGCTAGATTCAAGAGAAATTCTTCTTTTACCAAAAAAAAAATAAAGTACCTATGTGGGGCACTCTTTAGCAGTAGTTGATCTAGGCAGTTGAGTAGTTTAACTCAGGCTTGCGGAGCCGCCAATTTTATTTCCATCTCCGGCTCCCACAAATTTGACGGCTCCGGCACGGCTCCGGCTCCCTATTAAGATATTATCACACGAGACAAAAATTTTTGTAATTGCGCCACGCAAACATGCCGCTGATAAAAAGTTATGCAAATTTTGCCACGTTCACCCCCTTAGTCAGGAACTTGAAAAATATACGCATGTCGGTTATGGACCTTTCTCACATGTATTCCTGCGCGTCAGCTGTCTTTGTGAAAAGATCATAATGGGCTTCCGGTCGCTTTGTGTTATTGATATTTATATACTTGATAAATACTTAGCTCGATAAATGCTATGAATTCTCGATTATTTTTTCTACATTTTCGTCTAATCTAAGATATAATGAGTTTAAATTTATTACCAAAATTTAATTTTTCTGACGTTGACAAGTTTTTAAAGTCACAAAATGTCCCGATATCAGATTATGTAGAGACTTATGTAGGTACTTATGTAGAGACTTATGTAGGTACTTATGTAGGGACTATGTAGGTACTTATGTAGGGACTTATGTAGGGTCATATGAAGGGATTTATGTAGGGACTTATAAGGGTCATATGTAAAACAGTATATTTTCGGTTAGCCTATATTGTGCGATAGATAGTAATTAAAAATCGGTAGTAAAAGGTTTGAAACTACTACCTCATTCTGATGAGGTGATAGTCAATGATATTATTTGTTTAACCATTCTACTTTTTAGCTTCAACTTTTAAGATAATAATAATAAATAATCACACTGAAAAATATATTAAATTTTGATTATTTGATTTTCATGATTAAAATTAAAAGAATAGCGGCAACATAAATTTATTATTCGCAAATTCGCGTACATTAATTGGTACCGGAAGTGTATCTTGTCCATTTAAACAAACAATTCAGTATGGGGTCAACTTTTTGAGAAAGGTGTATACTAAAAAACAAGCAATTAAGCCTGTTCTATTCTGGACACAGGACGTGTTAGCGCATTTTCGTGTTATGTATCAGTACGTTTGTTAGCTTTCAGTAAATATTTGTAAATTTTGGAAATGTTTATAAATTCAATTGTGTAAAAAATATTATAAAGACGTTTCTTTATATTTGAAAAAAAAATATTTTCTCTTAAATCTAACTACAAGTGGTTTGTGGTTACTGAAATAGGACTCATAATTGAAAACATTCGAAATTATAGTCATTTAATCGTCCGAAAACTCCGTCAATTGTTGCATAGCTCTGATACTTTCAATTAAACTCAGAACACAAGCTTACTATTTCATTTGATGAGTTTCTTAATAAATCTTGGTGAAACTACGTGCTGCAGTATTTCGCACCAAATGAATGGGTTATTGAACGTACCAGGTGAAGAATGGGGCCATATATATAATATATAAGCCACTTAGGAGCCCTGAAGCCCAACCCTCAGAGGTCCTATCGCGAAATGAACTTTTGATGTACACATGGCAGGCCAAGACCTACAAAATGATATATACATCATGGGTCTAGGACTTATGGTTGCTGAGATATAGGGCGCTCCTTTGTTAATATAGCTTATATAGTAAAAAACGGTACTTTATAAGCCCCCTTTTACGGCCCTCAGAGGTCAGATCGCAAAATGAACTTTTGCTGCACACATGGCAGGCCAAGACCTACAAAATGATATATACATCATTGGTCTAGGACTTATGGTTGTTGAGATCTAGGGTGATGACGGACAGACAGTCAGAAAGACAAAACGCTCTAAAAACCATTTCAGTGCATCCAGAATCATATCATTATTTTCGACCGAGGTTTCACTAGTCGCCATTTTCATAAGTAACAAAAAGTTATTTCAAAGATCAAATTAGCAAATAATAAAATGATACATTATTTAAAATATTTTAAAGACTTCAGTATTTATATTTATTATTTATAAATTCGAAGTGAATATTTGGACCCGGGTACCAATAAACTCCAATTTTTATTCGGACCACGTCCCAATTAAGTCTGATTGTTATTCGGACCCGTGGCAAATATGCACTTAGCTTAGCTATACATAAACTTTATTATTGTTTTTTGTTTATTTTTTTTTATAATTGTTTGAATGGTATGATTTAATCGTTACTCAGTGTCTAGGGTTCCACTAAGCGGACTCTGTATTATTATTTTTTCGGGTTCCATCTAATAAAGTTTAAATATAGCTAAGCTTAGGGCATATTTGCCACGGTTCCGAATAACAATCGGATTTTATTGGGACCGTGGTCCGAATAGCCACAGCCTTATAAATTTATCTACTCTATTTCAGTTATTCTGTTTATATTAAAATTGTTAAATACAGAAAGCGACCATTTTATTTTTAGTCTATCACAAATTCGCTGTCAAATAATAATACAAAATGACGGGTTCTATTTGTCGTCGTAGTAAAAATTTATTTTAAATGGATTGATACAATTATACTATGAAATAAAACTGTTTTAACTTTATATATAACAAAATAACATGCCATTAATAAAATTTCGGAGGGTAAACAAGATTTAAAACGAACACAAAACGATTCCCCATTAAAGATTTCTTGTGGTGATGTGCGTGCACGCCAATGTTCCCTCTAAGCTGAGCGCGTGAGCGATCGCTCACACATATTCAGAGCGTCGCTCAAACTACACGTACGATCGCTCACTCCGACGGACGAAATCGCTTGAATCGCTCACAGATTTTGGCCTCAAACAAAAATGTCGCTCAGAGACAAAATTTCTTGCTCACTTCATACCACACCTTGGAGGGAACATTGGTGCACGCTATCATTTAAATGCTGTTACTATTGTGGCGTTCGTAAAAATGACAACATTTCAAATTGTAGGAGGCAAACAATCAAACAAATTTGCAATTTTAAAGCTAAAAAAAAATTCTGCTGTAAAAAAAACAAACTTTTGGGAGCCGCCAGACTTTTTCGGCCCCGGCTCAGCAAAAAGGAGCGGCTCCCGGCTCCTCGGCTCCGGAAGCCTGGTTTTACTTTCCATAACAGTTCTGTATGTGACATTAGTATTTGTATTACATATTTTGTACGTATCTGCTGCAATGATATTAGTAAAATTTTACTTAAGAATTGTTTTTGTGATGACGTCAATCGTTTTTTTTTAGCTCACCTGATTTTTAGAGCATTTTCGAAAAAAAATGCTCTATTGTCCCCGTTTTGTCTGTCTGTCTGTCCGTCTGTCCGTCATCACCCTAGATCTCAACAACCATAAGTCCTAGACCCATGATGTATATATCATTTTGTAGGTCTTGGCCTGCCAAGAAATGACTTTTTTCCATTTCGCGATCTGACCTCTCAGGGCCGTAAAAGGGGGCTTAGTACCGTTTTTTACTATATAAGCTATATTAATAAAGGAGCGCTATATCTCAGCGACTATAAGTCTTAGACCGATGATGTATATATCATTTTGTAGGTCTTGGCCTGCCATGTGTACATCAAAAGTTCATTTCGCGATAGGACCTCTGAGGGCCGGGCTTCAGGGCTCATAAGGGGCTTATATATTATATATACACCTTGTACGTTCAATAACCCGTTCATTTGGTGCGAAATACTGCAGCACGTAGTTTCACCAAGATTTATTAAGAAACTCATCAAATGAAATAGTAAGCTTGTGTTCTGAGTTTAATTGAAAGTATCAGAGCTATGCAACAATTGACGGAGTTTTCGGACGATTAAATGACTATAATTTCGAATGTTTTCAATTATGAGTCCTATTTCAGTAACCACAAACCACTTGTAGTTAGATTTAAGAGAAAATAATTTTTTTTCAAATATAAAGAAACGTCTTTATAATTTTTTTTTACAGATATATGCATTACACAATTGAATTTATAAACTTTTCCAAAATTTACAAATATTTACTGAAAGATAGCATACGTACTGATACATAACATGAAAATGCGCTAACACGTCCTGTGTCCAGAATGGAACAGGCTTAATTGCTTGTTTGTTTTGTTTTTATGTAATGAAAATTGTTCACTTCATTGCATCGTATCAAGCTGAATATAATTTATCTATCTATCTATCTATCTATCTATCTATTTATCTATCTATCTATCTATCTATCTATCCATCCATCCATCCATCCATCCATCCATCCATCCATCCATCCATCCATCCATCCATCCATCTATCTATCTCAATCAACCAATCTATGTATCTATATTTTTGTATTTCTACTTATCTATATATCTTTTTGTGTGTCTTTCTTCGAATTATGCATGTGTGTAAATGTGTTTTTGTGTGGGTGTGTTGACACTAGTAGACTTCTGTTCACGATTCAACTACTGGACTCATCACAAGAAGTAAGTCTAGAATATATTTTTCCTTCATGTCCACTGCAGTTTTAAAGAAAAAGAAATATTTGTTACACAATCAAAAACTTGATCAGTTGCCAACTTTGTGGTAGGTCAAACAGGCACAGAAATATTGCGTATCAATAACAGACCAGGGGCAAGTCAGAACGATGATGTCACAGCTGACCTTGACTCTCCCTCCACCTGACCTTCCGTCTGTTTGTCTACCTATTCCTTGCCCTTTCCCTCCCTCCTTTCCTCCCTCCACACCACCCCACCCTTTCTCCTTTTCTGTTTTTAATTTCGATTTGTGACTTTCTTTTAAACGACATTCTCCCTCTCACTTTCTCTCTCTCTTATCGACACTTTACTCTCGTTACCACCCGTTACATACATGACTCCACCCTCGAACACCCCTCTCTTACCTTTCCGTGTTGTCAGATTGTGCTACTCACAAATGTGCTACTTATTTTGTAGGCCATGCGCTACAAAAATAAATTGTAAGTGAGCGAAGATTTATTATATTCAAACCTTAAATAATATGTGCTCAACTATGCAGTACAACACGGGACGATAATCAATTCAACAAGTCTTGTATGACAACAAAAATGACTATTTATTTACATAAAGGCACCAGTCCGTAGCATGATCCTGCTGGCTGCAATTATAAAGCAAACGTAATCCAAAAATGGTAAAAATAATAAATCAATATAAATGAATAATCAAAGGGACGTTATTTCGATATAACTCTCTCTCTCTTTCTCTTCTCTCTCTCACTTGATCGACTCACCCTCTCTCCCACGAGACCCTCAGTCGAATCTCGACCTGTCACTCCTAGGACCCCCAGTCGAATGCCTATCAAACTATCTCTAATTGCTCACATACTTTTACACATGTGACCCCCCTGACCAATCATTCATCTGGCATCTTTCCCTGTCAATCAGGTGGTGGAGCTAACTTCCCGCCTTAGATGGGACAGGGGGGGGATCATGGAGGTGGAGGGACGTCATACCGACAAAGACAAAAGTAACTGGACATCTGAACGGGTTCTTCCCCTTTTGAAGATAGCCGACCCGAAATTCGTGGTCAGAGAGAATTCCGAGCGGAATGTAACGTCTTTCTGCCAACCGTTGCTCGGTTAGCCGGCCTCGCTCTTCATCTGAGTTCCGCTGGCCACCTGCGCTATGACGTAATTACGCAGTTGGGGGTAGGAATGAAGGGTGGGAGAACTGGAACGTATACTACTGTGCATTGTATAATATCATATTAATATTATTAGGGGGTGGCCGTGCAGGTCAAGGGTTGGAATAAAGTGGGAATGGTTTCGCCAAATTACTCACAACCCATGACAATGGTAAAATGTTATTACTAGCTGCACCCTGCAAAACCTTTGCATAGAGTTATATTCCCTTAAGTTTGATCAGTAGGCTAGGTTATTTTTGATCAGATATTATATATATATATATATATATATATATATATATGTATATATATATATATATATATATATATATATGTGTATATATATATATATATATATATATATATATATATATATATATATAAAGGGTGCCACTAAAAAAATCTGAGTTTTTATCTTGCCACCCCAAAATGTGTTAGTAATGTTATAAGAATAAAATTGGCAAAATTTGAATGTTTTCTGATAATATTTATTGGTAGCTCAAAAGTGTAAAGTTTTGCAATAAACAATGTTGCGCGACATTACCATACATTAATCCTGCTGTATTACAAAAAAATCAAGTAATTTGAAGACACCTATCGCTGTAAAAGAGAACAAACAACTGTTTTGTACATAGCAACAGAATAATAACTTTCAGAACCTTCAGCTAATTAACATAAAGAGTCATTTCCACATAGTTCAGATATGTCTTCAAGTCCAAGTAATGATATTCTAGCTGCAGCTGGGACAGTTATGGTGGACTTGTTAGCATTAGGAAAGTCACGACGGTGTTTCTCTACTACTTTTAACAAAAATTGTTTCTGTTCCTCTTGATTGGTTAGTACTCCGTTGAATGCTTGACTCAGGGCCACTCCACGCTCGGCTGCATCATTGACGACTTTTAAACTCGCAACTTTCTTTTGGCCAACAATGTAGTTGTTATAAGTGGCCCATGTGTCTTGATCCGTGGTAAGGATATTTTGTGGTATGTTCAAAGCTGTGAAAAGTTTTCTGGTGTGTTGCGATACAAAATCAGAAAGTTTATTTTGTTGTAATCTAGAACAGAAGGCTATTCTGTTGTTGTCTTGTTAAGTGCTGCAACCATGACTAACTTCATTTCAGATGAAACATCATTGTCGAAAAATACAAAACCTACCAATTTCCTCCAAATACCACGAGTGTTCAGAGAATGATTTTATTGCTGCTTTGGCAACGGTGTCATTTGTTTCCTTGTAGTTCTCCAATTGTTATACTAGCTGCAAATCTCTTCGGGGGAGCAGATGTAGCACATGATGATGAATTCAGGTAGACCTTAAGTATCAAGGTGTTGAAGTGACCCAGTGATGACAATTCACGTGCGGTAAGTTGGCCTGAGAACGCCAAATGAGCATCTTAAGGCTGGAAATCAGTTTTGCCATGAGCCGGTGAGGAAGCTTCAGGAGCCAGAATCTTTCCATCTGCATCCTGACTGCACATAGAAAAGAAAGTGACAGTTGCAGAAGCTCACGATAATCATCTCACTAGGCTAAAACACTGTTAGCTGATGCTGGATTAAGTTAATGAGTTCATCCGGAACTGGATTGAGAACAACTGCAATTAATCTACATCCATTCCCTTGCATACATTGTGTCAAGTGAGCCCCAATATTTACCAATCTCTGGAATAAATTGATATTTGGTCCACTAGATGGACCAATCAGTGAATAAACACCTTTACCACAATGAGTTCCATTATATAGCGCCTGCACGCTAAGCTGATCAATTCTCTGCCAAGTTTCTTCTCCAGAATGGAGACAACTTGTAGTAAAATTATAGCATAACAAAAGAAAAAATAGGGGTGGGACATTGTAACTTGAAAAAAAATTCCCTTTACGTTGAGTGGCACCCTAATATATATATATATATATATATATATATATATATATATATATATTCTCCTCTCACCGCCCCCTCTACACCGGCAGTTGAAATTTCCCCCTCCCAACCAAGTGACCCATGTTACGTAACCGAAGTTCATGGTCAAGCCAAGCTACCAACACTTTGATGCCTGTAGTGACAGTGTATAGCAAGCGTGATCACTTTTATTAATTTAAGTTAGAAATAAGTAGTAGATAGTAGATCAGAGAAAAGATGCACTAGTATGGTGCTGACAGGCTTAATAAATAGACTTAGTTCGGTGTCGTTGGTTCTAATAGAAGTAGTTTTGTTGTAGATAGAAGTAGCTAAAGAGAAGTAAATTGTTATTAAAGTTCTATTAAAGTATGTAGTATATAGTGTACTACACTGAGAACTGTTTCATATATTAGTCTTGTAACAAGTAACGTAACATACTATTTGAGTTCCAAAACTGACGTTACATATGTGGTGAGCTTATAAAATCACCGTAACATATTTGGCGAGCCTGCCTTCAACTTATAAAATCACCGAAACAATATATATTCTACAGTTTTTATACTCCATATTCCTAATACGACCAGCTATGTTAGATTCATTGTCAGCTTCTACGATTGACCATGGTGACCTTATGGAATGGCAGGGAAACATCGACACTGATCAGAGTGTGAAATGCGAGCAGAGAGTACTTTTGATATTTGTTAGCTCTAGGAATAGAGTCCCAGAGGTTAAGGGATGCTAGGCATAGATTCTAGAAGTTTGAGAATGTCCAGGCATAAATTTCACTAGGGCTCTGACCAGGATCGATAGTCTTTTTAGCCTACCACTCGGTTGCTATAGTTTGCCAACTCTAATTTTTGAGACATTATATATGATATTATTTGTTGAGTGGTTGAATTCATTCATATGTCTAGAATGTACGGTGATTTAAGCAATTAAACCTTACTTATTTTTCTACAGCTGAGGACAGAGTCTCATGAATTGATATTTACAATTCATTGTACAGTACACAGTATCAGCACGGTATGTGTTTATAGAATCATACATTACCACCATTGTATTCCCCGAAATATAAATTACCATCATGATGGTGTTCATAGAATTATATATTATACCATTATACCACTCATATTATTGTCATATAAGTATAATCTACTAATTGTGATGTATACTGCATCCAATTCATTCATTAATTCATTGCCCTTCACCCATGGCAGGTAAAGTCCACCAACAACAGATCTCCAGAGTCCTTTGTCATCTTCTCCAGCTGGTTCCAGTTGTCTCCATTCTTTATGGTGTCCGCTTCAGTCTCGACGCCAGGCATTTCTTGGGCGGCCTTTCTTCCGTTTACTTTGGGGTTCCACCTCAGTATCTGCCTTGTGACAATAGCTGGTTTTGCGTAAGGTGTGTCCTATCCAGCCCCATCACTCTTTCTGATCTCTTCTTCAGCTGAGAGTTGGCAGGTCTTTTAGAAAAGGCTGACATTGCTGAATAATGGTGTCACAGCAGCTTTATTTGGGGGATTCTTCTGACGCAGCTGTTGGTAAAGGTTTGGTTTCCTTAGTGGTCTTAATTATCTTACACGTTTCCGCTCTATACAGCAGGACTGATTTGACGTTGGTGTTAAAAGGAGTCGAATCTTGATGACTAAGGACAACTCTCTGGAGGACCAGACATTCTTTAGCTGCATGAAGGCGGCTCTAGCTTTACCAATTCTTGATTTGACGTCTGCATTTGGGCCCACCCTCCTGATCGATAACACTCCCCAAGTAAACGAAGGACTGCACCTCTTCCAACTGTCTCCTTGTAGTTTGACAGGATTTGTGCTGGTGGCGTTAATTTTAAAATCTTGGTTTTGTCTTGGTTTATATTGAGGCCAACCTCGAACGCTGCGGCTTAGACTTTTCTGTCTTCTCCTGCATCTTTTGTTGGCTGTGGGAGAGGAGGGCATGATCGTCTGCGAAGTCTAGGTCGTCAAGCTGGCTCAATAATGTCCACTGAATTACATTTCTTCGTTCTCTTGTGGATTTCTTCATGATCCAATCAATTGCAAGAAGAGAAAGGAATGGTGACAACAAGCACCCTTGTCTGACACTAGTTTGCACCTGGAAGCTTTTTGTGAGCTGTCCTCAATGGATTACTCTGCAGGACATACCATTGTAAGAAATTCTTTATAATGTTAACTAGATTTGATGGGATTCCATAGTGTTGAAGGAGCTTCCAGGGGTATCTCTATCTATACTGTCAAACGCCTTCTCAAAGTCCACAGAGTTGACATACAATGGTGAGTTCCACTCCATTGACTGTTCAACTATGATGCGAAGTGTTGCAATCTGATCCGTGCATGATCTGTTTTTGAAAGCCTGCCTGCTCATCTCGCAGTTGTGGGTCGACTGTTTGCTCACCCTCTCTAAGAGAATTATTTTAAAAACCTTGCCTGGTACAGAGAGTAATGTGATACTCATGTAGTTGCTGCAGCTGCTGAGGTCACCTTTTTTTGGAAGCTTGACAAGGTAACCTTCCTTCCAGTCTGCTGGCATGTCTTCTTCGTCCCAGATCCTCCAAAGAGGGTATAGCATCTCTAGTGATGTATTCAAATCTGTCTTTAGTGCTTCTTCCTGGGAATGTCATCTGGTCCAGCTGCTTTTCCATTTTTCATCATGGTGATGGCTTTCCCGATCTCCTCTCTTGTGGGCTTTTCTCAGCTGGTTGGAGATCATTTGGATGGTTCAATGTCATAGGGGTTTGGAGGTGCTGGTTTATTCCAGGAGGTCCTCAAAGTGTTCAACCCATCTGTTTAACTGTTTATAGTTTTCCCTGCTTGTCTATGACAGGTCTTTCTGGCTTGTTCATCTTCCCTAGTCTCTTGGTTATGCTGTATAGCATTTTATGTCCCCGCTATAGGCTGCCTGTTCTGCCTCCGCTGCCCATTTCTTCACATAGTTTTCCTTGTCGGTCTAATACTCTGCTTCTGCATATTCTTCTTGAGCTTTACCTTCTTTGGACCCACTGTATCTTTGCATAACGATCTTAAATTTATTTCACTTTCTGCCACATATTGACTTCATTGTATTCTTCTTCTTCAACCAATTCTTGAAGCACTTCATATTTATTCTTCAGCACTAAGTTGAACTGTTCTTTTGATTTAGGGTCTTTCAGCAGGTTAATGTTGTATTTGACTCTTCTGTCTGATATGCTGTTGAGAATTCTCTTTAGTTTCAGTTTAACTCTTGCTACTACCAGGTGATAATCCGATGCTAGCCTGCCCATCTTTTCACTCTTACATCTTGTACTGACCTTTTAAATTTTGTGTTGATGCAGATATGATCGATCTGGTTCTCAGTTGTGTTGTCTGGAGATATTCATGTATTCTTGTGTATCCTTTTGTGAGAAAAAGATGCTTCCCCCGATGACCATATTGTTTAGTGCACAAAAGCCAGCAAATCTCTCTCCATTTTTCATTCATTACCTCTAGAGTATGAGTGCCCATGACTTATTCATATCCAGTGTGGTCGGTCCTATCTTGGCGTTGAGTTCCCCATGAGGATTGTGAGATTCTTTTTTGGGAAATTCTCTAGAAACTTTGGAGTCTGCTGTAAAACTGATCTTTATATACTCTTCGTTGTGTCGTTTGTAGAGTGCATAACACTGGATTATATTCGTTTTATCTTCTTCTTCTTTGTACGGAAGGAAGCAGTTATGTCACTCGATCCAGTGCTTCCCATAATCTCTGTGCCTGTTTGGATAGCATAAGTCCCACCCCTATGAGTGGGGTGCGTCATTCTCTTTATGTCCAGAGTAAAGCAGCAGCTCTCCTGATATAAGTCGTCTCTGTCCAACTTGTGTCCGCCCTGCACTGATGCCTAAGAAGATCAGGCTGCTTTTCCTCATCTGCTACCATGTGCCATCTTTCCTGACTCAAACATGGTCCTGACATTCCGTGTGCCGATGGCGATTTTCCTGGTTGTCAGAAGGTTAGTCGGCTTTGTGGCTTGCTTTCGGCACCAGCACAATAGCTTCATAGGTCTTCGTGATGAAGAGCCTTCTTCTCCAAGTTTCTAAAATTTCTGATTTCTCTGCTGCTCGTATTTTTGGCAGGAAAGGGTGTTTTTTGAAGGATGGGGTTGCTGGCCGCCCAACCCTCCTGCTTTTTCAGCCGGGCTTGGGACCGTCCTTGGTGGAGTTAATTACATACAATTATAGAGTAATAAAAAGGATCAATGCTTATTGTATCATGATATTCAATCAAAATAAATTTAAATCTCTTGAATACATTTCTATTCATTGAAGAGAAATAAAAAAATTAATATATCCCTTTTTTTCTTTAAATATGTAAATAAATTCCACCTAGGAAACACAACATTATGTCACAAAAACACACCAAAACGACACTATTTAAAATATTGACACAAAAACCCCGTTATGACACTACAACACACCATAATGACTTCACAACACACAATAAGTTATAAAACAGACAATCATATCACTAAAACACACAATATCGAGTTTAAACTCATTATAATGTATGATATTTAAACACACATAATGCCCCTTAAACACATAAAATGACATAAAAACACCATAATTATACAAAAAGAATGCTCCATTATGATATCAAAATACACAATTGTGTCTATAAAACTAACTATAGCCAAACACAATAATATCGACACAGAAACACATCCTTCGTGAAAACAAAAACACATCATAATGTCATTAAAACAAACCATCCTACTAATAAAACAGCTATCTTGTCCTACTAATGACAGCTATCTTATCCAACTAATAAAGCAGCTATCTTGTCCTACTAATAAACCAGCTATCCTGTCGTCAGTCCGTCCTGTAAGGGGAAAGCCGCGACTGCTAAAATTAATATATGACGTCCGATGGTACATTTTTTTTGCTGAATGGGAGCGCCGTCGCTATAAATAAATAATCCTCTATGACGTCAGTTCCCGATAAGGTGCTGTATTGTGCCTTTGTGGTGCAAATGGCATAATAAAAAGTTATTTTTTACTTTTCAGTGCATTTTTATAAAACTTTTTTTTAACGCTTTTGTTTTGATTTTAACATTGATAGAATTAATGGCCAAAAGTTTTTTTTTTTTTAGTTTTTAATAGGACAGCTGTACAAAATATTCATACTTAATTAATAGCAGTCCTTGATAATAAGTCGACCACAGTTTTTTGTTTTTTTTTCAAAGAAAAAGGAGAATACAAACATAACTTTTTTACATTGAACGAATTGACGAAATCTGTAGGGGAATACATTTCATTTATTACCTAAACTATTTATTCTTTGCACACAAAAAAAAAAATTGACAAGATTTATAAAAAAATAAATACATTATACATTGAATATTATATAAAATGTTACTATACCAACTGCATTTTCCAATCGATTATTGTCGTCTTCTTTGCCGTACAAAATGTGACACATCACACGCTATCGGTCAAACAAGGCAATTGACATAATTGTATTATCCTTCAAATATAGAAAATAATGCCACAAAATGAAGACACATTTTAAGGGCAGGCAGAAGGTAAAAAAGGAGAGGATTGTATTCCTTATAGGAGGACTGTATTCCTTACAGGAGGACGGTATTCCTTACAGGAGGACGGTATTCCTTATAGGAGAATTGCATTCATATAGGAGGACTGTATTGCCTTACAAGAGGACGGTATTCCTTACAGGAGGACTATATTCCTTACAGGATGACGGTATTCCTTATAGGAGGACGGTATTCCTTATAGGAGGATTGTATTCCTTTCAGGAGGACGGTACTCCTTACAGGAAAGATTGTGTTCCTTACTGTATTTTCAGTGCATTTTTATAAAATATTTTTTAATGCATTGTTTTGATTTTAACATTGATAGAATTAAGGGCAAAACGTAACGGGTGAGATAAATTAGCATCCATATCAGCTAATGGTGTTTAGTTTGGTTTGGTTAGTTGGTTTTGCTTTGGTTGGTTGGTTTGGTTGGTTATTTGGTTTGGTTTGGTTGTTTAGCGTTGACAGGTAAAAAACGTAATTTGTGACCTATAAAATGTAGGTCATTTCTGCACGATAGGAAAGGTGGCATAAATCAGCACCTAATTAACCTAATCAAATGTGTTAAAAATTCAGTAGTTTAATTGATTTCCAGGGTACAATTTATCTATCTATATTGCAAGCCATCATGACGTTCGTTGTCTGTCACGAAAAGCTCAGTGCGTGCATCAAGATGGAGGCATAAACAATTCAAGAAGATGGAAGAAACATTTACTGTTTTAACATGTATGATCCGGCTCCCAACTGGCCGGCCGGAATAAGATGACTCCTACTTGGCTGCCAATAATGACATTGGACGAGCCTGTATGGTGGCGAGGTGACCAAAAACCCTACATTAACAGACGGCTTTTACATTAGCGAAAGCCTATTAGCAATCACAATGTAATACTGTTTTCGACCGGCACAATAATCACCAAGGGGCAATTAAGCGATCTTAGGAAAAGGTAACACAATATCATGCCAAATTTTTTTTTTTATTTATTTATTTATTTTTTTCTTTTTTAACGCCGCCATTGCCAGCATGGTAGGGTGTAGTGTGCCTACCACACCAGCATTGTTGGCGGCGCTGATGCCTCTGCCGTCCCTACAGAGCGGCGGGGTGAATGTGCCCGCTATCATCTGCAGGGACAGCAGAAAGATGGGTTTTAATCCTTGCCCAAACTGATCAGACGAGCAGGGTGTGTGTACTGCCGATCGGCCAGAATGGCAAGGAAAAGGGGTTTTTCCTGCCACTCGGACAGAGGGGAGGGTGTAGTGTGCCTGTACCCCCAACCCGAAATGGCAGGCTGCGCAGGTGTGCTTGTGAGTGGGACGGAGTGGAAGGGTGTTGTGTGCCGACCACATCCGTCACTACGCCAGCTGTGAATACTGCGGTCAGAGTAGTCCTCACTGACCACAGTACCACCACCCTCGCAAGTAATGGGTTTTCTGACTAGAGAACCCCTATGATCCATCCCCGTGGATCATGGTATCTCTCAGGCCAGGAAGGAGAGTTTTATAAGTTCTCTCCGATAGAAAGTAAGCCAAAATATTTTATGATTTTTTTCATAAATACTCGCCGAGCCGTTGCATAGGTCTTTGCATATCCTACAATATTGTAATATATCTATGGTGTTCAATTTGTTATCAATGAGAAGCGATCATAAAAGAAATATTGACAAAAATCGTTCAATTAATATTCTATATTTTTTTTCTACAATCTAAATTTTAAATCAAACGAATTTTGTATTATGGATACCTCAATATAATGTAATATTTATATTGTCTACTAGTTATCAAAGGCCCGGTACCCGGACCGGCGAGTGAGCACACAGTTGGAGTTGAAAATGGTGATATATATTTTAGCGCGTTAACAATCAGTCTATATCAGAGGTGTGCGGATCTTGAAATTTAGCGTCCGCGTCCGTCCGCGGATTTCTATCAATGATCCGCGTCCGCAGAATCTTACAACATTGGTCCGCAGTCAGTCCGCATTGCTGAAATTTAGCTGTTTAAATGACTTGAAATTTTTATGGTAACGCTAAAGAAGATCCGCGTCAGTCCGCGAGTCCGCAACTTAACCATACGAAGCATCCGCTGTCAGTCCGCTGATTCGGAAAAATCTGCGGATCTGCGTCCATAGCGGAATCGTCCGCTGTCCGCTCATCTCGGTCTATATACTTGCAGTGGCCCCAAGGACATGAACAGATTATTGTAGCCAAAATACATTTAGAATATGGACACCTAATAATACATCAAATAAAATTCATATGTTAAATAGTTCCTCCCAAAAAAAATAATCCTCACTATGGGTAGACATAAACAACAACTCTTAAAATCATATTCCTTCATAATATTTTAATGGACTCCCTTTCCAAACAGTTATTCATTTAATGTTTTATGATGTTCAACATGGCGTATTTAAAAAAAAAAAGAGACGTGAGTGAGTGCTTATGTGTTAAGCAAAACACATGTAAGGTGGTTTATTTACTGTTTTACATTGTAGCATAGTACAATTAACTAAGAAAAATTGCCGACCCGGCAGTGCAGAACCTAGGGATTTACGGGCCCGGTGGCTTGGCCTCTTTGGGGGCTGCCCCTGCATTTTGGCATGAGATAATTTTTGACGCTTCTCAAGCTTGGTCCCGAGAAGAAAGAATCGTTGTGTAGCTTTAGCTGACCTTCAATTAAAAACATAGTATTACATCAATGAAGTTGAGGCCGCAGACGCAGAAAACATTAGGCCTCTTAAAAAAGAAAAGACATATCAAAGCTTTCAACATTATAGTTCTGTGAAGCCAATGCCGAACCAAGGGATTTTAGGCATCTTCAGGAACCACTACATTTTGACATGAGATTATGTACTTAATTTTTATTTTAAAAAATATTTTGGGGGCCCTCCTCAAGCTGGGCCCCCTCCATGCACCCTCTGTGTGAAGCCCCCATCATAAATGATTAGTTTGCATTGTAAACATTGTGTACGGCGCTACTCAAACTCAACCCTTATTCATTTCATTCATGTGACGTAAGTCAAAAAATGAAAAAAAAAAAGTGACGTATTTAAGGTTAGTAATAAAGGGAAATAATTGTACATTAGAAATAGACATATTTTAGAAATAATAACAATTTAAACAATATAAATAATACATTATATTGAGGTATCCATAATTTTGGTTTAAAATTGAGATTGTGAAACATAACACAGAATATTAATTGAACGATTTCTGTAAATATTTCTTTTACGATCGCTTCATTTAATAACTAATTAAACACCATAAATTTAATACGTTACTGTGAGATATAGATAAAGCCTTTGGAACACTTTTCGTTTTAAATTTTGTTTCGGACAGTATCACATATTTTGGCATGATTTTTGTGTTACCTCTCCAAAGATCGCTTGCTTGCCCTTTGGTAATGATAGAGGCGGTCGAAAACCGTATTGCATTGTGATTGCCATTTTGGCATTCATGATCTTACCTGACGTATGTTAGTGTGCGGTGTTTTGTCACCTCGGCACTAAACATATGGCTGGTCAATATCAATTCTGGCAGCCATGTAGGAGACTATTCTTACTCGGCTGGCCAGTTGGTAGCATGATCATGCATGTTAAGAAAACAGTAAATGTTTCTGCCATCTTTGAATTGTTTATGCCGCCATCTTGGATGAATTGTTTATGCCGCCATGTTGGATGACAGACGGATGTCGCGATGACGGAACGGAAGAGCGATGACAGACGGATACCGGAACATATGATGTAAAAAACTTGTATTATAGATGTCTATTTCTAATAAACAGTTTTTTCCCTTTATTACTAAAATACGTCACAATATATTTTTTTTTTTGCATTTTTTACTATTACGTCATATGAGTGAATTGAATAAGGGTTGAGTTTGGTAGTGCCGTACCCAATGTTTATAATGCAAACTAACCCATTTATGATGGGGGCTTCGCACAGAGGATATGTGGAGGGGCCCCAGTTTGAGGAGGGCCCCCAAAATATGTAGTGGCTGCAAGAGGTCTAAATCCCTTGGTTCGGCATTGGCTTCACAGAACTATAGTGTTGAAAGCTTTGATATGTCTTTTTGCGGCATAACTGGATTGATGGAATATTTTTTTAATTGAAGGTCAGATAAAAGCTGCACAACGATTCTGTCTTTCCGGTTCTCAGCTTAAGGGTTGCCAAATAATTTTTCACGTTAAATATTAATTTCGTTATCTCATGTCATCAGTGTCCGAATGTCAAAATTAAGAGGCCTCTGACGAGACCAGGTCCCATAGGGCCCAAAATCCCATAAGTTTGGCACTGCCAGGTTGTGGTAGTATCTAATATATTTCTCAATTGCGATATGTTGTGCTTATACTACAATGTGTATAACAATAAGTAAACCACCTGCTAAACATAATGCGTTTTGCTTAACTTACAGACACTCACTCACGTCTCTCTTATTTTTTTAACTACGTCATGTCGAACATCATAAAACATAAAATGAAGAACTGTTTGAAAGGAGTCCATTAAAATATTATGACGGAATTAAGATTTATCAACGCTAAGATGTTGTGTGCGCAAATTATGTAGGCTATAGTTGGATGTTAGATTTAACGTTTAATAGTCGGGGTTACTTTTGTTAAGCTTCTTAGCCCATAATAAGGATTATTCTCTTTGGAATGAGATTTAGAAAGTATTATCGCAACGACGGGAGCCCCAGAAAAATCTTTTTTACATTAAATATTAAGTACATTATGTCATGTCTACATGCAGGGGCCCCCAAACAGGACAAACCCCAAATCCCTAGGTTCGGCACTGGCTTCACAGAACTATAATGTTTAAAGCTTTGATATTTCCTTTTTTTTTTTTTTTTTTAAGAGGCCTGATATTTTCTGTGTCTGCGGCCTCAGCTGGATTGATGAATATTATTTTTTTAATTGAAGCTCAGATAAAAACCACACAAAGATTATTTCTCCCCGGGACCCGGCAACAGTGCCAAAAATTATCTCACGTCAAAATGCAGGGGCGCCCCCAAAGTAGGCCAAGCCCACCAGGCCCCCCAAATCCATAGGTTCGGCACTGACTGGTTGGCAATAATTTTTAGTTAATTGTACTATTTTCACAATGTGCATAACAGTAAATAATCCACCTTCTAAACATGTAGCGTTCCAGCACCACAGCACTCACTCACGTCTTTCTTTTTTTAAAATACGTCATGTTGAACATCATAAAACATAAAATAAAGTACTGTTTGGAAAGGGAGTCCATTAAAATTTATGAAAGGTAGTAGGTTGAAATTTAATCATCGGGAGTTGACTATGTTTACCCATAGTGAGAGTTATTTTCTTTGGGAGGAACTATTTAACATATGAACTATATTTGACGTACTATTCTCAAATGTATTATGTCTACAATAATCTGTTCATGTCCTTGAGGCTACTGTGAGTATATAGACTGATTATTAACACTCAAATATATATATATATCACTACTTTCAACTCCAACTTAGTGCCTACTCGCCGGTCCGGGTACCGAGCCTTTGTTTACTAATTAATAAAAAAATAATTCTCCACTTTGAATTCCGTGTTAATAGATCCTATTAAGAAGACAGTAAGAAAAAATTTGTGCACAATATACATTTGCGGCGAAATGTTTTGCTGTATAAGTGCACGATGGCATCGAGCCATGCTTTAGATGCAATTGGTAGACCATTAAGAGATGTTGCTCAGACCGGCTATTTACTAAGTTTTTGTTATGCACTTGGAATTCCGTGTTAATAGTTCCTATTAATTCTCATATTAACCATTTATTGAGATAAAACTTTTAATTGCGAATGCAACTGGCAACTAACAGTAAGGATATAAAATCAGTATAGTGACACTAAAACACACCATAGTGACAATTAAGGCTGCTGATTAAACTGCGTTAATTTGCGATTAACGCGTCGAAAAATTTTGCGATTACAATTTTTAACTCAACACCCAAATGCGTTAATTTGACCAAAATACTTAAGTTCCAAGAAATCGATAAATAACGATATATCACTCAACAATTTGAGTTAAGGTTTGTTCATATTAAGTACATCTACCACTCCACTCTGCTCTGGTCAATTACACCCTCACCCCCATGTATGTCGACAAAATCCCCACTTGTAATATAAATGAAGACGTTTTTGTTATATAGCACTTCGACAAGTAAACCTCCTGCTCCATTCCCGGTGGATGTAAAAAGAGAAAAGTTTATTCACTAGTTTACATTATATACTGCAGTGTATTGTTGAAGTAAACTTGAAAGGTAAAAAAAATTGTATAATGAGCCAGGTTGTAATTAGATTAAAATAACGAGATGCTAGACATTTTGTATCATTATTTTTGCGCAAAATTTTATCGCATTTTGATAATACAGCATTAGGCTGGTCAAGTCTGCAACAGCTGCACTAATAGTTTCATATATGACACCTGTCAATCAAGGACTAGACTAGGCTGATGCAGACTTGTACACAAGACAGTGGTTGTATTTTTCAAATTATTGTGACACTGAGTTAAATTTAATATTTTATATAAAGGATGTTGTTTAACTGCAATTAAGCGTAATTAATGCGTTAAAATATGCAATTACATTTTTAATGCAAACACCTAATTGCATTAAATTTTAGCAAAATTTGTCATTTCAGAGTTGCGGAAATTTCTTCAAAATTAGTAAATAACCCATTTCATATTATAACTAGATCAGATAAGATTAAAAAAAAAAAGCAAAAAATAAATAAATAAATAAAAATACCCGAACACAGAAACTGTCACGTTTTCATAAAATCATAGCAGCTATATGACCTTGAAGAACAATAGGATTGTCTTTCTTAATTCTAATTTATGACCCTGAATGATATCAATAGTGAACATCTGCGTTATCATAGCTTGATTGGACAGAGGATGATAAATGGTTGATTAAGCTATAAGTAACGTCATCTTTGTTGGAGAAAGGGGAATAAAAATGCGTTAATAATAAGTGAGCAAGTACTTTCTGGCCTATACTATTGTTTTATGAAGGAAAAGGCACATATGAGATAGAAATGACGTGTGCATTTTGTTTTGGGATGGGAAGTGAAGGCGGTAGGTACGGTAGTGGAGGTTGGGTAAACAAGACTTACGTGGGGGCAAAGTGTAGCAAAATATGACAGGGATAGAGGGGGAGAGGTTGAAATACGTCATTAGCTCGGAACCTATGGTACGAGAAAAACACTTGTTTGGCATTGTTGTTGATTAAAAAAAATAACTCGCATCACTAGACGTGATTGATACATATCCAATAAACTTGTCTCAATAACTAATTCAACAGACATATGTTCTAATGCTTAATAAATCTTTTACAATTAATTATATTTCTTTCGTAAATTAAACTGACTTGTTTATTATACCAATTTTTTGCTATGACATTATGACAGACTAGGTGAATACAAACAATTGTATATATGTTGTGTCGATTAAAAATTTGAATTTAATTTGCGATTAAAAATTTTAATCATGCGCTAATTTCGATCGAATTTTTTAATCAAACAGCAGCTCTAGTGACAAAACAACACACAATAATCCTACTAATAAAATCCCTATCTTGGCGTCCATCAATCCGTCCATGCAGAATGGAAGCCGTCGCTATAAATAATCTATGACTTCATTTCCAGATGGTACAATTTTTTTAATATTTAATTTATACTATTTATAAAAAGAAAGTGCGATGGTAATCAGCCACTTGTAAATATTACATTGCTAACTATATGCTTCTGGTCTTGCTGCCGGTTTGCGTGTAGTTTTTAACGATTATTCTCATATTAAACATTTTATTGAGATAAACCTTTAGTTGCGAATGGTGTTTACTTAGGTTTGGTTTGGTTGGATGGTTTGCTTTGGTTGATTTGGTTGGTAGGTGGTTGGTTTGTTTCGTTAGTTACTGTTGACAGGTAAAACATAATTTGTGACGGATGAAATGTAGGTCATTTTTGCACATTAGGAAATTGGCATAAATCAGCATCTAATTAACCTAATTAATCGTATTTAAAAATTCAGAAGTTAAATTGATTAGTAAGGGGTTTCACATTGCACCTAGATTTCCCTGGAAACGCCGGGCTTGTATCTGGTGACACAATAAAACCATAATTACTCCGAAACACACAATAAAAACATTAAAAATCATCATAATGTAACTAAAAACACAATATGGTTACAAAAACACCACAATTACACTAAAACACGTCTAATGACATCAAAGCACAAAATAATGTCATTAAAACACACTTTAATACACCACACTGTACAAGAATGACACATAAGAACATCGTAATGACACAGAAATACACTATAATGGCACTAAACGACAACATAATGGCATTAGTGCCAATCCATAAATACACTACAACATACCATAATGTCACAAACACACCATAAAATGACACTAAAACAAAAGAAGCAAACACAGAAACACCAAATTGACACTAAAACACATCATACTGATACTACAACACACAATAATGATACAAAATCATCATATAATGACACCAACACACGCAATGCCACTATATTTACACCCAGAAACATAATTGAATGCTAATGAGTATTACTTTTCTTACTTTTCTTACTTTTCCTTTTTTTTCCATTTTTTCTTTTCTATCCAGCTGTATATTAAGGCGAAACGCTTTGCTTCCTCAACAACAAGATGATGAATCAATCCACATTTTGATTGCAATAACAGTTTAAGGAGGTAGCTTTTTAATATGCGTTTAAAAAAAACAACTTAGGTAGTTTTCAAAAATGAGTACAGAATTCAAATACACACTTTTCTGATTAGTTTTTTTTTACTGTAATTCTTGATAAACTTTCTAAAATTTAAAAAGCTTTATTTGATTGTAAAGGTAGTTTTTTCTCTGATACACATACATTAAAACTATTTTTCTCTTAGTACTTTTTGGCTTGCAAGCTAATTGTATTTTAAATAGGGCTGTAACGAATTCCTAATTTTTTAGATCCTGCAGGATCGGAACCGGAATCGGATTTAATATTTGAATCCTGCCAGAATCGGAACAGGAACCGAATTTACCGAATTAAGTAGTAATTTTTCCGAACAAGTAGTAATTTCTCGCCTAATATAAAAAAAAGATATGAATGAAAAATAGAATAAAAATTTAGTTTTTAAGTTCTAGATAGCAAAAAAACAGTATTAACAATTTAGATCTTGAAGACTGTGACCCCTTCCCTAATCTTGAGTTAGAAAATAACTCTGTCAAAATAACAGGTTCTTCATTTTAAAATTTATTTTTAATAAAGCTGTACCTAATTTAACCTGATTTCTATTACAATCAAACGAAAACACACACACACACACACACTCACACACACACACACACACACACACACACACATATATATATATATATATATATATATATACTGTGGCACCACATGATAGCTTATTTTTCTTTAGTTTTCCATAGTGACGTCACCGAACCATGTTATTTCATTCATACTTTCATTTAAACCATTATCTGACTATTTCCCATAAAAACGCAAATTAAAATGCATTTCAAATCTAAATCAATATCACTTTAATGTTTCAATTAAAAATGTATCTTCAAGTTATTTATCTAAATTTTTGCGAGCAATTTTATCCAAATCATTTACAAAATCCACTAAATTTAAAAATGTACAGAATAATAAATTATAGAGCTATTTTTAAACTGTAAACACAAAAAATAGATCGTTGTCTGCTCTTTAAAAAAATTTAAACTTTGATAACTAAATATAATTTGTAGAAAACACGGAATCAAAAGTAACGGAAGATAAAGTGTCGTATTACTAGACCAGGGTCGGCAACATTTTGAGACGAAAGAGCCTAAAGTTATAAATTACAATTTTCTCAATTTTAAAGAGCCACTAAATTTGTTGTTTCAATATTACGGTATTTGATCAGGCCGCAATTTGACATCAAGAAAGAGCCATAACTTGACATCGAAAGAGCCGCAGGTTGCCGACTCCTGTACTAGATTAAATACGATTCAAATCTTCCTTTTAAATATTTGTATTTACATATAAAACTAAAGCAGTCGACGTTATTGTAGTTTTAAAAATCAAAGGAAGTTATTGTTTTAATTTAATTGTATAGTGCTAAATATTTCAAAATTATGTTGCGCTAAAATAATTTCTTACAAATTTCAAACAACAAAAAAATCCGGCTTAAATCCGGCACAATTTAACCGGAACCGGAATTGGAACCGGATTTGTTAAGACTGCCGGAATCCGGCTTAACGAAATTGGAATCGGATTCCGGTACAGCCCTAATTTTAAACCAATGCAATATTTAAAAGACATTTGTTAATGCTCTATTTACACAAAATTAATACCTGTTTTGAAAAGTTCAACAACTATCTATGTCCGACACCAGAGCACAATAGTACATGCTATTACCTTGGAACTAGTACCGGGTCCTTAATGTTTCTGATACTGCCCTTTCTCTGATTGTACTAAGGGATGGACAGATAAATGTAAGAATTTTGCTAAATTTTCGTAGAAAATTAATTAATTATACAGCGATATGAAAGTATTAATGAAATATTTAATTATAATTCATAATTTGTTTGTGTTTTCATTGAATATTTTATTTCAGGAAGTGGAGTCATTATATTTGGAACTAACGAAAAACGGCGTCATTACACTCCAACAGTCTTTGAATTCTTCCAGTGAAGAAATATTTCTTTATATTTTAAGAAGAGTGGTACGTTTAGACTGGTGTGTACAATTAAATAACAAAGATTTTTAAAACATCCTTGTTAGTTAGTGCGATAAATCTATTTTTTAGCTACATCCATATATATATATATATTGAAATATGTCTAAATCTTCTAAAATAACGACACATTATGTTTTCGGTTTTACATGTGATAGGCCTATTTTATTGAAAACATGTCGATTATTAACAAATATTCAATCCAAGTATTTACATATTTTAAAATGTTTTGATTAACTGTTAAATTTTTAACATACATTTATAATAATTTTGAACGGGATTTTTAAATGCATGCTTTTTATGCCGATTTTATCATTTTGCAAGTAATCATTTATCACATGGTGGTAAAAACAAAAAATAAATACTTGCATATATTAACAACGCGAACGTTGGCTACAGATAAACAAAATGACGAAGTTGAAAACGTCTGAAAGATGTGAATATCCATGACGACCTTTTATTTACCCAGACGTTATACAACAATATAAGATATGCTAAATATTATGAATACATTTATGCAAGAGAAAAATTGAAATAGATATGTTGAAATAATCAATAATGGAGCAGAAAGTATGGTCTGAATTAATACAAGACTCGTAAGAATTCAGAATGTTGTCCCTAATGTCATATCCACATATTGTTGTATACACAGAAATACTTTGGCAACAAGTATGATGCCCACTAAAGTACAGGACGTTCTGGATGAAAGCGTGAAAATCATTGACCACATTCAAAGCTGATGTCCTTTGACTACACGATTTTGTTACAATTGTGTCAATACAGTGGCAGTAATTATGCTGACTTCTTTATCATACTGGTGTTCTTTGGCTTTCTCGAGGGAAAATTCTAAATAGATTGTTAATACTTCGAGATGAAATTATTTTTTTCAATGATAGATTTGAGCTGTTTAAACTGTATAATGACTGAAAAAGGCTATGTAAACTGACATACTTAGCATACATATTCTCTGTTTCAAAAAGTCTCGACTTATCGCTTCAAGGCGAAGAATTTTATTGTTTCACTGTCAAAATAAAGTTCATCCTAACATGGCAAAGCTTTATATATGGCAAAACAATTGATAATGGAGAATCGGACATAAATCTTTTTTTTTCATGAGATTATAACATGTTCTGCTTGTAAAATTCATGCTCATGCTCTGAAATGTTTAACACAACATTTACAGATATTGAAAAGAATATTTTCCTGATTTGAAAAAAAAAATGGAAAGAAAACCATTCCAAATAAATACAACAGATGCCAGGAAGTTTATCGCTTGAAAGAAGAGCGATAAATGTTGGTTCACTTGAAAAATAAACATAACATCATTAAAATCATTATGGTTCAGATTCAACATGTGTGTCAACTTTTAACAAAGAAAGTTCTGAAATACATCTGACCTTTTGTAACTTTATATTTATGTGAAGTTTGCATTTTTTTTAAAATTTGTAGTCATTAGGTAAAAAAAAGATCAGGCACTAAGGATGTATAACTTATTATAACTAAATCAATCATTATTTTATTATAAATGCATTTTATCATTCGTTTATCATTAATATAATATATTTTTATTAAAGTGTAGCCTACATTTTATTTTTTACGAACGGTTATTTTTATTTTATTTTAATTCCCTTAACCGATGGGGTGGATGGGGTGAACGAATTGACGGATCAACAGATGTGCTATCAAACGTCCTTTATGTTGGCTTAAAGACTTGATGGAGTCCATCTCCTCTACAAATCAGCGGCGAATATTTTTGTCCTTACAAATGATTGAACTTTGTACCCTTTGCATGTGAGCCGAGTTCACTATCGACTTCGCAATCCACCCGCCAAAAAAAGAAAGGGCTACTTGGAACTGAAAAGTCTGATAAACACTGCAGCAAAGAAATTTCATGTCGGCAGGCCCGTAGCGTGCGGGGAGGGCTGGGGGCCGAGGCGTTTTGTGGCCCCCTCTCTTGTTTGCTCATCTTAGTATTATTTATTTCCTGCCCCCCTTCTATTGGCCTGGCCCCTGCTGTAGAATGCCTGACCCCTGCTGTAGAATTTTCGCTACGGGGCTGCATGTCGGACTAGAGCTAGTTATAATCAAATTATAAGAGCTAGTTATAATCAAATTATTAGAGCTAGTTATAATCAAATTATTAGAGCTAGTTATAATCAAATTATTAGAGCTAGTTATAATCAAATTATTAGATCTAGTTATAATCAAATTATTAGAGCTAGATATAATCAAATTATTAGAGCTAGTTATAATCAAGTTATTAGAGCTAGTTATAATCAAATTATTAGAGCTAGTTATAATCAAATTATTAGAGCTAGTTATAATCAAATTATATCAAAGTATTTGTGCGGAAAATTAAAGTTCAAACAACAACAAAAATTTTTTGCAGTTTTATCTGGCGAACAAAACATTTTGGTGTAATTTTAAAAACAAATTCCTTTATTCGAGTGCCCCAGATTTTAGACATGGAAAAAAAAGTAATGATTTTTTTTTTATTCTAATTGACACAGTTTTTTTAGGTTTTCACAATTCAGTTTTTTGAAAGTTGTAGTTGTCTTGAACTACCTATCCATGTTGTCATTTCTAAATATTTAAATAAACTTTTAATTGACAACAGAGCACAAATAAGACTACAAAGCACCGTTAAAAAGGGCGCTCGATAGATGTTTAATAAAATGAAATCTCACACATTTTGTCAGACATTTAATATCATCTATTTACATAACTGTAACGTGATAGTCAGGCTGTTTAATATATTCCATATTGACTATAATCTAAAATTAGTAAACAGCTTCCAATCCTCCTTTAATTATAAACTCAAAAAACACTGTCATTGCCGCAGCTTTCCAACCTTGGACTCTAACATTCCTTGACATATTGGGCAACCCCCCCCTTTCAGTATTTATGGTACTACTCGATAGAGTGTTGGGTGTTCTCTAGATAATGACGCTGTCGTCAGTGTAGGCTTATCACAATGTGGAACTCACCCATAGCTTTCTCTTCAGACTCTTCAGAGCTAACTAAAAACACATTGAATAACTCGAAGACTAATAATTAAATGTATTAATAAATAGTAAAAGTTTAGATTAATATTTGGTTCCAGTAAAATAAGATCCTCGGCAATAGGTTTCTAAACAGGAAGCCGCATAATTTATCTATCTGTACGGAGATTATCAGTTTTTGTAGAAGAGGCATGTTAGAAAATGGCCTGGCTTTAGGCTAAATGAAATTGTAAAAGAATTAGCAATTAACAAAATATCGAAAAAAAAGTGTTAATATTGAATGCGTACCTGTGTTTTTTTAAGGACATTTTTTTAATTAAGTCTTAAAGTTATATTTGCATATTGCAATGGGTAATTAGTAGGGAGCGACCGAAATGCCTTTTTACCGATAGTCCGATACCGATATTTTCCCCCAGCATTTTTTACCGATACCGATACCGATATTTTTCTTTTAGGGGCTGTCCATTATTTATGTCAACAAATTTTTGGCGATTTTTACCTCCCCCCTTGTCAACAACTTGTCAAACTTTCCGAGACCCTCTATAAAATTACGTCAACATTTGATTACACCCTAAAAAGGTGGCTTCCAAAAATGTTTATGTGGCAAAATTAGTAGGAATATAGTTAGTTTAATTAAAATACTGAATGTTAAGCGAGTGTGTGTAACACAGAACTTCAGCTAACTGCTTAATTTTCCTATTTATTAAGTAATTATATTAAATTTAAAAGTAACATTGTTGACGTCAACTTTTCTTGACCTCCCTCCTCCCCCTTGTCAACATTTGTCAAAATTTTCTGACCCCCTCCCCCTATTTTGTTGACGTAATTAATGGACAGCCCCTTAAGCAACAACAATGCCAATTGCCAAACACGTGTTTCTCTCGTGCTAATACAGCTAATGACGTATGTCAACCCATGCTTACCCCTTTCCCTGTCATGTTTCGTGACACTTCCCCCACACGTAAGTCTTGTTCCCCCCCCCAACTTCCCATCCCAAAAAAAAATACGCACAGATGTTCACTAATTGTATCGTTCAAGGTCATACATTAGAATTAAGAAATGCCAATCCTATTGTTTCAAGGTCGTATCTCCTGATGTATGCACGTGTTAATTTCTGTGTACGGGTTTTTTCCTTTTTTAAATCTTGTCTGAACTGGTTATAGAATTGGGTTATTAACTGATTTTCTTTTCTGCAACTCTGTTGTGAAAAAAAAACAACTATGTATCGGCAGCCAAAAAACGGCGGTCCGACGGTTAACCCATAGTGCCAAAATCGGTTTGACTATCAGTAAACTCCCTACAACAATCGGCCGATCCGATATTAACCGATATTGCCAATATCGGTCCGATGCCGATAGCGATCCGATTATCGGTCGCTCCCTAATAATTAGCAGGCTTGTCCGTGGGAATGGCATTCCGCGGGAACCCCATTGGACGTTTCACCTGGGATGGGATGGTACAGTACACATTTGTATTGTGCATGTCCCATGGGACACGGTATGGGGCAAGAGTAGCCGCGTCATAGCGACTGATGTGCACCTGGGCTACCCCATATTTGTTAAATTTTAAAGCTTTTAATTGTGGAAAAGCTTCAAGGATTACCTGGATTAGCTGAATTAGTAGAGACGGTCGATTAGCAGGAAATCGATTATGTGCTGAATGACCAGTGTGACTCAGAGTAAATTGTCGTATTGCGGTATTTCGTATTAAGATAAACGTTTTTTTATAAAATAGTATTGAATATTAACGATATCAAATTTATTAAATTTGTGTATGTAGTCCAATCCAGTAGACGCAAAACTTAAACTTTCAGATATTTCTTATTTTTATTTCAACGGCATTCCATAACGTTAATATTATCATGGGAATCCCATGGGACGGGACAGACATAAATTACCATTGGATGGGATAGGATGGGAAAGAAGAATCTGTCCCATGGACAAGCCAGGTAATTAGCCTACATTCAAAAGTTTCATAAACAATTATTTCATTTATAATGCCGGCTTAATATTTAAAATGTAATAAATGTTTCATTTCCAATCTGTATAACTGGTTATACTCTCAAATAAAAAAATATCTCATTTTAGTATTTGCGCGGGAGGTGGGTGATACTATTCGAACTAGGACGGTGAACAAGCTAGGCCAGGTCCTGATCTTACGTTTATAGGTGAAAGGAATTTAATGCGTTATAGTTAACATGATACACAGTTATTGTGACTAAACTTATTGTTTTCATAGCTTTCGTTTAGTACCGAGATACTTCCGGTTCTTGTCCATGTTCAGCCTGATGAGAACATACCTCCGATGACGCCAATGATACTTGTCTTCGTCAGCCTGTTTTCAAACTACACAACTGTTCTTCACTGCGATGTGATATTGATGTTTACAGAACCGAAATTCAAGCAACATTTCAGGTTCTTCTTTCATTAGTTAAACTAGACTGATTTATATACAAGTTGTAAACATATGTTAAAAATACTGATTTATACATTTTTAAACATATAATATGCCTAACTAGATTGAATTTGCATGGCTTTAACAATTTATATGTTAAACATGATTGATTTATTCACTGGTAATAAAAAAGTTTATTTTATACAGATATATACATTAGTTGTTAGGAACTCATTAGAGACTGTTGAAAGTATATTACACTTGAAATGGTGGGGGTGGGGGTGGATATTGTTTTTATCTATTATATGGAGAGGTGGTGTCAGTGGTGTTAGTTGTTGTTTTTTATTTATAGCCTTAACGCATACTTTTTATTTAAAAAAAAACAAAACATATTGAATGAAATATACAGATTGCATTATACATTTGGTCAGTACTGAATGAAAAAGTTGAAATTAAATTTAACAAATCAGAAAATACATAACAGTCTCCACATTGTGAATACAATTGCATTTTGCTACATAAAAGTGATTAATGTTTTATTTTTAATGTCATTGGTAGATTAAAAAATGAGGACAGTACTTCTTTTGTGATTTCTGTCTTTCACTCGAAAAGTGTCCTCCCATATGTTCATTAGGGTTGAGTGAGAAAAAACTTTTTTTTAGAATTTTTAGAGCATTTTCGAAAAAAAATGCTCTATTGTCCCCCGTTTTGTCTGTCTTTCTGTCTGTCTGTCATCACCCTAGATCTCAACAACATAAGTCCTAGACCCATGATGTATATATCATTTTGTAGGTCTTGGCCTGCCCAAGAAATAGCTTTTTCCTTTTCGCGATCTGACCTCTCAGGGCCGTAAAGGGGCCTTATAAAGTACCGTTTTTTACTATATAAGCTATATTAATAATGGACCGCCCTATATCTCAGCAACCATAAGTCCTAGACCCATGATGTATATATCATTGTGTAGGTCTTGGCCTGCCAAGTGTACATCAAAAGTCCATTTTGCGATTTGACCTCTCAGAGCAAAAATATAAGAGTTTGTTATGTACCGTTTTGCTTATATTTTTAAATATAAATAATAAGCTAATCAAAGGGGCGTAATCATTATTTATTTTTGTAACAGTTATTCAACATGACTTACTTGTCCTTTTAATATCTTTTTTCAGATATATGCATTACACAATTGAATTTATAAACATTTCCAAAATTTACAAATATTTACTGAAAGATAACAAAAGTACTGATACATAACATGAAAATGCGCTAACAGGTCCTGTGTCCAGAATGGAACGAGCAATTGCTTGTTTATTCTAATAGCTCAAAATGGTTTGCCAAATGGTCTAAGTAGTTATGGCCTAAAATATCTTTTATGTAGTGTAACGTTTATCGGTGCCCAAAAGGCTTCAAATTTTAAAGGATACAAACTTTAAAGCATTATAACAATTTTGAATGAAATCAACATCTCCAATAGTGATATTCGTAATGTTAATGTGCAAATATGAACTGCTGAACTAAATTATGTTTATAAATTAAAAATTTAACAATTTTCAATAAGTCAGGATCGTCGATTTTTTCTTACGTCAGGAGACAAATAACGTGACAGGATGATGGTCTTCCACAAGTGCCTGTCACCATCTTTGCAAGACGGTTTTGTTTTAATGTCAAACCAAACATAGCCATAAAACTTTGGGGGGACAGGCTCAGATTTGATACCATCGGGGACATTTTAGAATTCGCTGTAAAATATTAATATCCTATCAATGTTAAGTTTTAAAAAGACTTTTTATAACTTATTTGATGTCTACTTTAAGATTTGAGATTTCAATTTGAAAAAATAGTTGATATTAAGATATACGTTTTTACTGTCACTCGGGGGACACGCCTTCAAACATAGGCGACACGCTTGATAACTAGCCTGTCGAGGGACACGTTGCTAAAGTCGTTTAGCTCAGTTATTTTAAAATATTTTGTAATTTTTGTCCCTAGAAGCATTCATTGACATTAAAGCAATTATTTACATATTGTTTTTAATTAAAAAAAACTTTATTTAACATTAGTTTTAATAATTGTTATTGTACACTTTGTTTTAAGTATAGGTCTACATTTTAATCTATTATTGAATTGTTTTACTTTCAGGAACGTTTAATAAGGATATTATTTATATAACATAAAAAAAACAAAAAAAGAGGTTTGAAATACTTTTTTAAGACTTTTTGTTAATCTGATATACGTGCGACTTTGGGGGATACATATATGTCCCCTAACTGACGTCTCACGTCTTATCGTCCATTGGGCGACATACACGATTTTTTAGCGAAAATATCGGTATTCTTAGACGTATGTTACGAGTGAGGAAAAATAACTTTTTTAAAAACCATATTAAGCAATTTATGTTACTACATATATTATGCAACATCTATATCTTATAATGTTATAGTACACGAATTATTAAGACCTTACACTAAAACATTTATTGTTATTGCAGTGACGATTGTTAATAAAAATTTCACTTCAGCACATTATACAGAACTCTTACATTAGCTATACGTGTATATTTGTCTGTATTGTACCAATAGAAACGTTCAGCCTTCAATGTATATACCCATTTGACCATCAGAAATTTGTTTACTACTGACCTAAAATGACCTATGAAAGTTGGAATCCGTATTTAGCATTGATTAATCATTCAATGAATTTATATAAGAAATGCTCTAATGTTATGTCAACTTATTGTAGAAAACTATCAAATGAAAATTTGCAAGTCTAATAAATTGAATGGAGCGAGAAACGCTGGTAAATTTGGATACATCCTCCAGAAGCTCCTCCCATGTTCCGACCATATTTGGTTCCTCCCCCAATTGTCGAGATAGCTTATCTCAATTTTTGTATAGTGGCTGGGAGGCCCAAAAGGTAAGTGTCCAGATTGTCCAATCTCTTGCTTTGTATCAAATCTACAGCAAGATGTGGAGAGTTTATGGGTCAGCACATTTTAAAAATTTTTACTGCACTTAAAAATACGAACTTTCAAAAACAAAATTATCAACAAAATCACAAAGGCGAGGGTTTTTGCAGTATAGTCATTTATTAGCAAAAAAAAAAAATAGAAATGAATTAATGTTTTTTAATAATAAAATGAGTGTAGCCTAAAAATGTATTTTATTATTGTTTCTTTTTATTCAATAGACTTCTTATTTTTTGACGCTCGTTGAATACTTTTGGTTAATGGTTTGAATTTTTACATTTCTGGTACCTCTGAAAGTATTTCATGTGTTCTTAGAAACTACTGAATTTCCTTCTTTCCTGAAAAATAAAACACATTTTTTAAAACGAACTGCAAACAATATTATAATAAATATTTTACTTTGTGATACAATTTAACAATTTAAAACATATGTTAAAAACTAGTGTTAACTAAAATGAAAAAAAAGTGTGTTTTTATAGAGAGTATAGAGTTCTTGTTAGGCTGGAGTTTAGTTGAATTAATAATGCATGCTTATAAGAAAGTCTAACATATTTTAAGTTAAACAGATCACTATTCCACGACTTCATAGTAGGATAGTCAAGTGTGTGTACAGTTTAATAATAAATCATTTTAAATGATTTTTTACCTGGCAGTGAGCAATTTGCACCCCGGTAGATTATTACTAATGTAGCTTTGAAAAAAATGACATCACTATTTGTGATTCATCTTCTTTGCAGTTTACATTCGATCTTGCTGCCGAATAAAATATGTAGAGCCGTTATAGATTTGAAGCTTTAAATGTATTTAAACATTATCACTGTTATGATTTTTTAAAAATATTAAATTACTCGTAGTTCAAATTCAGCAACAACAAGTATATAAAAGCACACCTTTTTTTTTTTCTTTTCCATTCCCTTTTTTTGTTGTGAACACTTTGAACAGAACTGCCACTGATTGCATCAAACCTGTCTGTTAATAAATTCATGTAAGAGTTATTAAAATGATATGCAATTTAGAATAAGTCTAAAAGATTTACAATAAACCGTTAGAAGATAGTTTTAACTCACTTGTATGAGATTTGTTTGTATCGACCATCAAATGGCCGTTTCAAGCTCACTATTTGTCATTTCAGTAGCCGCTAATGTATTTTTTGACAGTTCGTCATTTTGCTATTTCAGTAGTACTAGCTGTGAGTAACTGGATTTCGATCACTATTTGATAACATATAAGATAATTAATTTTTCATTATAAAAGTAAAATGTTATTAAATGCAAAAACTATACATTAAAATGTATACGTTAAAATGTCTAATTTACCATGTGGAACTAGCAAACTGCCTGTATCCAACTTATGTAAGAATCCACCTACGTGAATATATTTCTTTTTTTGTAACTAGTCTAGTATTTTTAGAGCATTTTCGAAAAAAAAAATGCTCTATTGTCCTCGTTTAATACTGTCCGTCCGTCTGTCCGTGTACACCCTAGATCTCAGCAACCATAAGTCCTAGACCCATGATGTATATATCATTTGTAGGTCTTGACCTGCCAAGAAATAGTATTTTTCCATTTCGCGATCTGGTATCTGAGGGCCGTAAGGGGCCTTATAAAGTACCGTTTTTGCAATATAAGCTATTAATAATGGAGCGCCCTATATCTCAGCAACCATAAGTCCTAGACCTGATGTATATATCATTTTGTAGGTCTTGGCCTGCCATGTGTACATCAAAAGTTCATTTTGCGATAGGACCTTTGAGGGCCGGGCTTCAAGGGCTCCTAAAGGGGCTTATATATTATATGTACACCTTGTACGTTCAATAGCCCGTTCATTTGGTGCGAAATACTGCAGCACGTAAGTTTCCTCAAGAATTATTAAGAAACTCATCAAATGAAATAGTAAGCTTGAGTTCTGAGTTTAATTGACAGTATCAAGCTTTATGCAGCAATTGACAGGTTTTCGGACGATTAAATGACTATAATTTCGAATGTTTTCAATTATGAGTCCCTGTTTCAGTAACCACAAACCACTTGTAGTTAGATTTAAGAGACAATAATTTTTTTTCAAATATAAAGAAACGTCTTTATAATTTATTTTTACAGATATATGCATTACACAATTGAATTTATAAACATTTCCAAAATTTACAAATATTTACTGAAAGATAGCAACACATTACTGATACATAACATGAAAATGCACATACTTACGTCCTGTGTCCAGAATGGAACAGGCTTAATTGCTTGTTTAAAAAAACATAAAAAATGTTATATATTTACCTTTTTCTGAGTCCTCTTTTCATGATTATTTCCCTTTATCCTTTTTTAAACCCAAATCATTATTTATAAGGACTTCATGTTGATCCTGATTCATTACTAGAGTAGTACAGCTGGAACTGTAATCAAAGTAATTAAAAAAAATTGTCTTCTCTATTTTATATAGATCTGATTATATATATATATATATATATATATATATATATATATATATATATATATATATATATTATATATATATATATATATTACATTTTGAAAAATAATTTAGATGGAAAAAAATATAGTGTGTTTAAGTTTAAACCTTTTTTCTCATTTTGATGTCATATCTTCCTCTGTGTGCATAATATCTTCTTCTGGCTGCGTCACAGCGTCTTCTGGCTGTGATATATTCCTCTGGCTGTTTATCTGTCATGGATTTATCTCCAAACAGAGTTACATCTACTTGTTGTGTGATTCTTATATCAGATCTTTTGGTTTTCTGAACATAAATACTTAACGTTTCTTGTCTTTGTTTAGATAAAAGGGTTGGTGAAAGCTTCTTTGAGTAATTATTTTCACGGAAACCTGGAAACATGCAAAATTATACTTATTATCAGATAATTAGTGTATTTCAAAATATAAAAGTAATAAAAATACACACAGGTTTAGGACTTATTATAATTTTTCATAAACAAAACAAGCAACAAGAGGTCTTTATGTTTCACTGTTTGGGTCTTTAACCATTCTTTTCCCATATGATTGATTAGTAGACATATTATAGCACCTATTTTGATGTAAAGATGGCTAGTATAACAGAAAGATTAAATGGATTTCTTAAATATATGTTTAGTATGGCACAGTAGCTTCACTAGGGGTTGCGGGACGCACCGGGTGACACCATTTTTTTGGGGGTGACACAAAATATACAGTTCTAAACTTCATAGAAGAAAAAAACTTGAAGTATGATCAAATTTATAACCATGCAGAGCAGTAGCACATGGTGCCACCATGCACAGCGTAACACAAGGGTGCCACCATGCAGAGCAGTAACACATGGTGCCACCATGCAGAGCAATAGCACAGGGTACAAACATGCATAGCTGTAGCACAGGGTGCCACCATGCACAGTTGTGAGACAAGGTGCCACCATGCACAGCTGTAGCACAAGGTGCCACCATGCACAGCTGTAAAAGGGCACCATCATGTAAAGAAGCACAGAGATTTACCATGCAGATTGTCTAGAGCTTAGGTATATAAATACATAAGAAAACTGCTTCGAACAATCCTAAGTATTTTTGCGAATGTTCTAAAAAAAGGACATGTAGTCACATGGTAGGTACTTCAATAAAGAAAACTCAAAAATATTAATATAAAAGTTTAATATATTTCATTAGATAGAGCTGGCTACTAGCTGTGATACATCACTTATTATTCTATGTCTTTTAGAACAGAAGTTATGATTTTTTCAGGTCTAAAAAAGGGGGTCACTTTTACATAAGGAATATAAAAAAACCTGTGACCGAAAACTCAATGTGCTTCAGATAAAATTGCATAGTTTTTTAATTACTGAATGTATATACCTCAAATTTGCAACATAGATACTTTGATGTGTTGTCTTTCTATTCGTCTAAGTATTAATAACTAGAGTTTTAAAAATAGGCTCAAGAAAATTTTTTTATTTAGAATTTAAAGTCTGAAATAAACATTTTGTGTTTATATAACACAAACTACACAAATACAGGCCTAAATTTTAAATTGTACTTACTTTCATATAAATGGTTTGTTGTGATGTACTGCTGCTAAAGCCTTTCTCATTTTAGAAAAATTTTTGTGATAATCGAACTAGTTTTATTTACATATAATTTTTTTAATTTTTAGATATGAAAGATAAAGAGGAACTTTCAAAATTTAGAATACTTTAGTAATCAGGTGATTGTGTTATATAGATAAGAAAAATTTTCTATCCCTAGAAAAAAAATAATACTTTTTACAAATTGTAAGCCGGGTGCATTTTTCTTTTAAAATGTTCTTATTTTTGAACTAAATAAGTTATAAACCTCAATTTTCTATAATTCAACAATTACAATGAAATAATTAAAATTTAAAGGCATGGTATGATCTTGAACATTTTATTTTATTAATTAATAAATACTTTATAAAAATGAGGCTGATTGCGATGGCCGACAGCTGGCATTTTTTGCCAATTTATATATTTGGTGCTTAAGAAAAGAATACATGATTAGAATTTTCTGCAATTTTTATAAAACATATTCATGTTTCACTTAAACATTCCATATGTCATCTAAGTAATTTCTGGACATCTGTATCTGCATTAATTTCAATAACTTGCTTCCAGTCACTTGAACTGTTAGCTTGCCATTCTTCCTCACTGTTCTGACATCTATTACTGAAGCTGAAACTTTGAAATGCATACATGATTACTCTATTGTGTTTTATAAATACACTGTGTAAAACTATTGCAGTTATTTTTCTTATCAATTAGATTAAAGATAGATGGACGTTTATTATATGACTTTAATAATGGCCCGTGACAGTAGTTAGTACAAAGTCAGCATGTTATGACTTTTTATTCAGTCATCTTTGTATTTATTTAGACAAAGGACTACTAGAATTTGTTTAAAACCATGACAAGGATGTTGGATCTTGAATAATTGTTAAAGATTAATGTTGATTTTAATAAAAAATGTGTGTGAAATAACAAATAAAAAAAGTTAAATTTGGCTCTTCCTGTCTCTCGGCGTCCGCCATTTTGTTTGTTTATACTCAGTTTATAGGCCGAAAATCGTAACTTTAAACTGAAATTGAAGCATAAGTGGATTAATAAAATTACTTGGTTAAAAAAGTTATTCTTATGTTATTTGAATTTAGAATCAGAAATAAATATGTTTGAGAGAGATCGTCGCTCTCAGTTTTATATCAATAATAATGATATTTCAGTGCGGCCGCTATATAATCTTAGTAAAATATGCATCGTAATTCAAACTACTATAACTTTAAAGGAAATGACTAAATGTATTAAAATTTCTCACTTAAACAAATTAAAGGATGGGGAATTCAAAAATATATGTTTTATTTTCGTCGTAAAAATAAATAAAAAGTTATAAAATATCAACTTACCGTTAATTGCCATGTTAAAAAAAAAAACTTCCGGTACTTCCAACATATATCGATAAAAAAAAGAAAATCACAAGCAATCATCCTATTGCTTAAAAATATGCTAATGCATGTTTTCCACATAGTTTTTTCTTTAAAATGCTACAAATACACAATCACTAACCAGACAGCACAGTGGAACCATGTTTTTGTTATACTGTTCCGGGGCTGTTGAAACATTATCGGAAATAGGTTTATCGAAATACCTACACATGGTTTCACAGTTTAATGAAAGTAATACATATTTTTCTAAACTACCGTTTTTAAAGCTTAAGTATTTTAAAATATATTCTCTAAGGTCTAGTGCAGGAAAATTCGCTCGACATATGTACCATTTAGGGGGGAATGACACCCTGAATGTTTTGACCGGGTGACACCAAATCATAGTGACGCCACTGGTATGGATCAGCATTTAAAATTTAAAATCTAAAAATCTAAACAGTAGATATTATACAGAAACATAAGATACAATACAACAATAGTTGGTACAATACTGTATAGCAACAGTAGATACAAATACAGGAACAATAGATAAAATATGGCAACATAAGTTGCTTTACAGGTTAAGTTGATACAATACTTCACCAATAGGTATACACGACAATACAGAAACAGTAGATACTCTAGAGCAAATGTACTTTATACAGCAACATAAGAAACAATACAGCAAAGTAGATACAATACAGCAGAGAATTAAATACAATACAGCAGCAGTATATACAATATGGCAAAGTAAATACAAAACAGCAACATTAGATACATAACGAAACCGAAGATCAACAGTAGATACTACAAAGCAACAGTAGATACAATAAAGCAACGATATATACAAAATAAGAAACAGTAGATACAAAATAAGCAACAGTAGATGAAAATACAGCAACAGTATATAGATGCAATATAGCAACAGTAGATGCACTATAGCAACAGTAAATACATCAAAGCGACAGTGTATACAAAAACAACACAAGTATTTACAATATGGCATTATTAGATACTTTAAGCAAAAGTAGATACAATACTGCACCAATAATACACGATACAATAATAGACAGCAGATGTTTTTAGAGCAAAGACAGTAGATACAAAAAGCGACGTTAATGACAAAGACGGTACATACAATAAAGCAAAGTAGATATAATATGGCAACAGTAGATACAAGATACAATACAGAAACAGTAAATACTATACAGCATAGGCGTCGCAAGGAATTTTTCAGGGGCAAAAATTTTCAGGGGGAGCAAATTACAACTGTATGACTTGTTTTTTTAATGTAAGGGGGGGGCACCCCCCTCTTATGAGCCCATTTTATCAAAATGTCAGGGGGCAAATGCCTCCTCCCCACCCCCAATGAATACGCCCATGCTATATATGTAATAGATATTACAGAATAGTAGATACATTGCGTAACAGTTGATACCATACAGCAAAATTAAATATTATAGACAAAATATAGAAACAATGCAGCAACAATGGATATAATACGACTACAGTAGATACAATACATCAACAGTAGACACCCATATTTGCAACAGTAGATATGAAAATACAGAAACAGTAGATAATATACAACATAATAGATACAACAAAGTAACAGTACAAACTCAATGGCAACAGTAGATAATATACATCAGCAGTGGATATAACAGAGCAACAGTAATCAAATAATGTTATCTAGTAGAAGAATAAGACATGTAATTTAAAGAAGTGGGTAAGAAGAAATACTTTGGAGATTAATATATGGAAGTTAACAATTGTAGAAGGACGGGGGAGGGGGTGAGAGAAAAATTGTCTATAGGAGATTAGACAAAATAAATAATTAAAGAAGCTTCTTTGACGTAAAAAAGTAATGTCAAACATTAGAAGCTTTAATACATTATAAAAAATGCACAGATATATGAATGCCTACTTACCTAAAGTGTAGATTTTCTTTACTGGAAACTTGAAACACTTTTTTAATCGATAAAGGCGGAAAATTGAATCACTTTTTTTTTTTAAATTTTTTTTTTTTAACGCCGCCATTGCCAGCATGGTAGGGTGTAGTGTGCCTACCACACCAACATTGTTAGCGGCGCTGATGCACGTCTGCCATGCCTACAGAGCGGCGGAGTGAGTGTGCCCGCTATCTCATCTGCGGGGATGGCAGAAAGATGGGTTTTAATCCTTACCCAAACCGGCCAGACCAGCAGGGTGTGTGTACTGCCGGTCGGCCAGAATGGCAGAAAGGGGTTTTCCTGCCACTCGGATGAAGGGGAGGGTGTGGCGCAGCACATGCCCTCAGCCGGAAATGGCAAGCTGCGCAGGTGTGCTTGAGTGGGACGGAGTGGAAGGGTGTTGTGTGCCGACCACATCCGTCACCACCGCCAGCTGTAGCTGTGAATACTGCGGTCTCGGATAGTCCTCATTGACCACAGTACCACACCCTCGCAAGCAATGTTTTTTTTTTTTCCTGACTAGAGAACCCCTATGATCCATCCCCCCGTGGATCATGGTATGTCTCAGACCAGGAAGGAGAGATCACAAAATATCATGCAAATTATTTTGTGATACTCTCCGAAACATTGAATCACTTAGTAAGGTAGTTTCAAAATGTTCGCTTTAAAATTATATTTTTATACTATTTTATAGTCAACGGAATTTCCTTAACCGGCCAACTGGCAACTGTTTCTTTTATGTCGTAATAAGATCAAACAGTATAACGCAAGAACGTTTCTTTCGCACAGTAGTGAAACCGTGAAATTCTCACTATGTATCCAATTCTTTACCCGCTTTGTTGTTCGCAAAAAGGAAAAACGGCGATAGGGCGGGGAGGAGTTAGTGAAAAAGGGGGAGTAACTAGAGGTCAGATTTGTTCTTCAGCATTCGATTGAACATCACCTTAACACTCTTGATGAGTTAACATAATCAAATTAATAGATTTACATTCATGCATAGAAATATATGGATACATTTTAACTGTTACTTTACTTTTATATTTCAAAGAGGTTTTAATAATCAGATTGTATCTAAATTAGTTTGAAAAGTTTGTATCGTAATGGATAAATAAATCATATTTATGTTACACTGTGCGATTTAATACAGTGGTCCCCAACCTGGGCTGTGGTCGGTACAAATCTATAAAAAAAAATTACTGGACCGAACAAGAAATGTTAAATTAATATCCATATTAATATTGTGGTGTATTTCCTTCGAAATTGTGCGACTATCTATGGAAGAGAGGCTAGCAATGATTTAATAGACACAAAATTATAGTGAATACTATTGTTTATATTAATTTTCAATAATATTATTCTTCAGATATATATTGCATATATAAAATTTGAGAAAGAACTTTTTAAAATAGAATGCGCGAAGAAAGGGGGGGGAACTTTGAAAAAAAAAATGGTCAGGTGGGGTGCGATGGGGCGGGAAGACAGAAATATACCATCGAATTGTCAAAGCCAGTTGTCAGTTGTGTGTGTGTGGGGGGGGGCGATGAGCTGGGAAGACAGGAATGTATTATCGAAATGTCAGAAGCTCCAGTAGTGGTCAGGGTAACCACTTTATTAAGAGGTGGGGGGGGGGGGCTTGGCGGACGTGGATGAACACTGAGCTAAACCTCAAAGAGCGTGCCGACCAGTGACGAACCCGACAGTACGTCACTCACAATGCATTACTACCATCTTTCTTCTCTATACTCTACGTAAGGTATACACAATAGATTTATTAAAAAATAAACATACTTTTGTAGATGCTGGATTGTTTTTTCATTAAAGTTGTTGTGATAAAGATTTCCTCAAACGATAATGCCAAATTGTCACAGCAAACAACATTTATAATTAGTAACCATTTCACCAATTAAAGGAAATAAATGTCCATCTTCTATAACACGTCGAAACGATTTACAATTGCATCAGTAGAAATATATTTCTCTTTATATATAGAACAATATTAATACTAAAAGTAAGTGCAAATAAATATTTTGTTTCTTTTTTCATGAAGGCGATAGCAATATTGCCACCTGAGCAACTTAAATAGCCTAGACACTGATCAGCTAATGACACATATTTATTCTATTATAATCGAGTGAGTTCTGTTTAATAGCTTATAACAAATTCACTTCTTACACAGTATGATTCTAGCGAGTTAAATTAATAATCGAATATCATGGTGTTTTTTCATACTACTTTTAATTACTAAGTTAAAAGTACACCAATAGATATTAAAAACATATCAGATGACCAATAAAACATATCGAAAACAAAATGTATTCATTCGAATAATGTACTGTCTGTTAAAGCTAATACCAAGTTAAATTTTAAATTATAAAACTTATAGATTGTATCACTATTGTGGATTTTGGAATATTCAAATGCTCATAGCATATTGACTTATAACACTTATTGATTCAGTCACTCAATTTGATCTACATATGTGATACAAATTTTGAAAAAGTTAACCGATCATGAAAATATGATCCACAATCAACTCATGTCACCTAAACTTCCTAAGCGATTTATGTTTCGGCTGTTCGCCTTGATCGTAAATCACTTGAATAGGATGGGAGAGGATTCTAGCAATTCTAGGATACAGTAAACCTAACATGTGGTCTAAGCCTAGCAGCCTCGTAGCGTAAAATTCTACAGCAGGGCCAGGCATTCTGGCAGGGGCCAGGCATTAGCAGGGGGCAGGTAATACATTTTACTATGTAGAACAAATAAGCGAAAAGGGGGCCAGACAAAATGCGGGGGCCGGACCCTTCCCCCGCACGCTACGGGCACAAGCCTAGTAATGTCGCACAGTTTGCCCCCGTCTATACTATAACCTGGTCAGCCACTTGGCCACGATTTATTTATATTTTCAAGGGCAACAAAAAAAAAAGCAACAGTTTATTGCTACAAACATTGCACAAATATTAATACTACTAAGTAGTTGTTGTGTGCCAGTGTGTCTGTGAGTACCCCGCAACCGATGGTTTACGTAAAATTAGAGGAATGTTTGTTTTATTGAAACATAAAAGTTGATTTTTGGTAGTGGGAGGGATGCGAATCCGACATACAGTTATAAAGTTTAGTACACAGAAATTAACAGTTGTTTTTAGACGCTTTTTTTAAACAGAAATGTAAAAGTTCTCGTGAAACTATTGGTCAGAAAGATTTAAGTAGTTGTAACATTTTTCTTTAAATCCCTGTTATTACTCGATCTTTTTTTATATTATTTATGAGTTGATACTAAAAAATCTTTGTTTAGATAATCCTTTTTTTATCTAACAAAAAGCCAGTCATTGGTCACTGATTTGATGTTAAAAAACGGTGCCCAGTGTAGGGGTGGGTAGGAGATAGATAATGAGCCAGATAGAAAAATAGAAGCTAGCGCAGAGTTCAGTGGGTGGGGGGGAAGGAATGTACACTGATGTGTCAAAAGCCAAGTCTTTGTAGGGTGTAATTAAACACGATGGTCAAGGTAGCAAGTGAGTGTGTGTAGCCGTGGGGGAGGGGTAGTAAATGGCGAACGTACCAAGCTACCCGTGTGGGTCATTAGCATTTATTGCCTCTGGCTATTTGGGGAAAGAAGGGTCGTGGGGGGGGTCGAAAAGCCGCAAACGAGGATTTAAGTCTTTACTATCTATTAAGTACGTCTCGCATTTAATTGCCACTAACCATTACGACATTGGAATTTTCTTTCAGATGAAAATACTTTGGTAAAGATGGTTATTTCTTAATAGTGAGTCTATCATAAAAAAGTCAGTTAACACAGGGGTGGGCAAACTACGGCCCGTGGGCCACATGCGGCCAAATCAGAGTATATTATACGGCCCGTATGCTTGTACATATTGCGATCCTATGTCGAAGTTAATTTTCTTTTTTTTTACAGTTTTCGCTTTATTTTTGAAGTTTTTATCCCGACTATTTGATTCGAATCTAGGGATATTAAATCGATTTTATGGATTCAGAATGTGAAAAGTGATTACTAGACATTAAATCATTAATTGTTAACACCCTTATTCGAAACTGCTTTTCCCGCTCAAATGTAATAGGCTTTTTGTTTACAATTTACATTTTGAAAGATTTTGTAAAAAATGTAATCTAAAAGCGAATAGACGTTGATTCCAACCGCAGGGGCTGCCAAAAAAAAAGAAAGATTGAGGGCGATTGTCATGTTTTTAATGGCGTTTGGACGCTAAATACTTCACCAGCGTTGGGAGCGAAAGTAGTCTGCTTGCTTACTTCACTGCCTTGAGATTCTTTAGTATGCTTTTATCATCTGTTGTAAGTCCACAATAAACGATTGTTTCACATATTTAACATATACTATTTTTTTGATTTTTGGACAATTACACTACGAAACATAACCCCAGCTGACGAAACCCACAACGGACGAACCCTCAAAATATGAAAATCGATTTTGAATCAATATTATTAATACTTCTATAAATGCAAAGTTGACCATGGGCTAAGGGAAATGTTTGTCGATAGAATCATGTCTGTTAACACAGTCTATCAATAGGCATGTTTCTATGCTGTTTTACGTAAATAAAAGGGATTGGCTTTTGTCACTGTGGTTGTTAAGCTGTTGTTTTACCGTTTGTTACAAAATGTATGTTTGACATGAGAATTAAAAGGTAGAATAAGAATACGGTCAGTCTTGACCTTGGGCTAAAACCTTTAATTTTTGTTTGTTTTACCTGGTAAGATAAGCTGCCTGCTGATGTAAAGCTAACAATTGATTATCTTTTGACTACTGCGGCTGGAAGGGCTAATGCAGCTTACTGGGACACTGAAAAAAAAAAATTCACTTCAAAATACGTAAGGTAAAACAAACAGCATACGAACCTCTGTGGTCGAAATCCAATCCTTTATTTAGGTAAAAAAAACACGAACATGTCTATTGATGTACTGTGTTGTTGACAAATATTGCCCGTAGCCCATGGTCAAGATTATTTATATAGAAGTATCAATAATATCGAATTAAATCAGATCTTAATATTTTGGGGTTTGTCCGCTGGTGTTTATGTCGGCTTGGGCTTTAGTCTTACACTCGTTTTTTTTTTGTTAGGATTTTGTCCGGATACCAGATGATTGCCATTTCGACGTGAAATTTCTGACAAAAATGGCAGACTGATACACCTGTTATGAAATTTCAAAAATATAATAGCTACTGGTAATCTAAATCATTGTTTTTTTATCTACCAATCATTGATGTCATTTCCCAAAAAATGAAATTTATTGACGTCAAAAAATTATCCTTATTCCCCCCCCCCCCTCCGATTCTCCATGTCAACAATTATCAAACTTTTTCATACCCCCTTACCCTCTTTAAGCTGTTGAAGAAATTAATGCTTTGAACCCTTATATCTTTTCTTTGATAAACACGTTGCGAATTAATGATGTATGCACTTGGTCAAAGTGAAGCTGGGACTATAATTGCACTATTGTAACTGTCAATCACATAGCTTATAAATAAAATATCTTGAGTCACGTCAGATAGAATACACTAATTAATTATGTTACTATTAGAACTAGTCCACACAAACATTGTACAACTTTGGTCAATTAGCTTTCTATTCTTTCATTTGCATGTGTGTATATGTACTTTTTTTATGGCTGTGTCGTTATGTGTGTTTAATAAAGATTTTTTTAATTATGAAAAGCATTCTTTATATTTATTATCAATAAAATTCAATGCGTAAGTAGTACTATTTATCTAGTTGAAATAAAATTAACCTTAACTATAAGGCTGTGGAGATAAAATTCAAGCCGGCTGACCTTCAGCTTGAAAGATTTGGTGTGAAATTTAGCACCGACTTTTAACATCTGGAAATGTCCTCCTTCTTCACCTCTCCCACTCTTTACACCTCTGCTTTTTATCTACCCAACACATCCTTCTTATTATATATATATATATATATATATATATATATATATATATATATATATATATATATATATATACTACCATATTCAGAAGAGAATTTAATTATTGTGATGCAGAAGGAAGTTAACGTTTGCACTATACTATGAACTTTTTTTATTTCATAACTGCAATTATGGAATGTCTTTGTTATATTTATATATTACCTAAAATGATTCTAGGAAGTTACAAAAGAATACATTAATGCAACATTGTAGTTTAGTTACTGTCTTAAGTGTTCGGCTTTTCTATCAAACATTGTACTGCTACATTTAACTGACAAAAAGCCAACAAAATACAAAATACTCGGTCAAAAATAATTCATCTTTAACTGGAATAAGCTTAAATGTTAGCTTTTAAAGATATGAAAATGGTTCCTATTATAAAATTCACTGAATTTTCCTATAAGAATTGAATAACACTCACCAATAATTTATCTCGACCAATCGTATTAACAGCAAATCATCGTTTAGATAGCCGTTAATAAGAAACTTACTTTTTCCACGCCCATGCCATATGTGACCAATGAACGACGTAGGCTACGCGTGGCAGGTGTAGGCAAAAAAGATCTATCAGTCACGCAAACATGAACCCAGTGAAATTAAGGTCAACTTTTGGTGGTTTTAAGTTGGAATGTATAGGAAAGTAAAGTTGAACTAATTCTATCACAAAAAAATGACCAATTACTCAATTAAGATTGTGATATAACAAAAAATAATATATCCAAACTACAAAGAATAAGAGATGCATGCGTATTTACTTAAGTTTGTTGTAGAAACTCATTTGAAAAATATATAATAAGATGCCACGGCACATGTATGGTGTTTTATTATTATTTTATTTAAATACTTACGTATAATTTTTAAAAAATCTGTTTGTTTTCTTTATAATGAAAATTATATTCATAGAAAATGTTTAAAATATAAATGTTTTACGTTTACTAACAGGTATTTGAAAATGCACATATACATTTTTTTACCTTTCGTTACTTGAGGGACACTAGCTATATATCCCGTAAACTGCGATACATGCCTAAAAATCAGTTAAATCATTTAAAAAAATTATCCCTTAAAGTTTTCCACCTAAAATTATATCAACAGATGTAGAAAAGCTACTTACATGATAAAGCCGAAATAATTTTTTGTTTTTTAATAAATAGAAAAAAAAAGGATAAAAATGAATTCGGCAGAAAAACGGGTTGTAATCCTAGCTGAAAACGTATATCTTGAATAAAACTATAAAAATGGGGTAAAAATGTAAAAATGAAGTGTAGTATTTTAATACATAATACAATTTAAATTGTATGAAGAATTTTAAAAAAATCTATGGCAGGAATTAAAAGAGATTAGGTTTTGAACAAATGTCCCTCAACTAACCATTTTTCGGACCTTTCAGATATATAGTATTTTTTAAAACACTCATAAAATCATTTTCTGATGATAAAATCGATTGATTTTTTTTAAAATAACAATTAGAAGGATATACTTTATAATTTGCATGACTTATTTTTTTATTCTAATGTTTAATTTGTTGAGAAATAAGCAATGTCATTCGGGGGACGCGTATGTGTCCACCTTTTTTAACTAGTCTGAAAAATGGTCAGTCGGGGAACTTTTTGTCCAGCAAAGTCGGGAATAGGAATATATATATATATATATATATATATATATATATATATATATATATATATACATAACAGTATTTTTAAATTAATATACTTAATAATTAAGTGGTAAGTAAATCGCCAGGTCATTTTCAAATTATTTCTATTTACAGGGAGAGATCACCGACTTAAAAAACCCAGTAATATATATGCTGAAGATTTTAAAGGGCGACAAACGAGTTATTTTTTTTAGTCGGTAAGAAATAAATAATATTAATCTCTCTGAACAACATTTCTCAAAATACATAAGCAAGATACCAAGCTCTTATATAACGTGACATGACTGGCCTATGTGCCTACCGGGTGCAAACAAATTGATGTCGCTCACCCCTCCCCCTGAAGAAAATAATCGTCCCTGAACTTCCCCAATGGCGTCACTAGGGTGCGGGCCGCACCGGATGACACTATTTTAGAGGTGACACCAAAATGAACAATTCTAAATTTGTTAGCCCAAAAAAAAATCTTATAACCGATCACTAGTTCTTAACATGAGCAGTGTGTGAAATCCCTGTAGGATGAGATGAAATCTCTTAAGATCCTATAAACCACTAATGGGAAGGTTTTATGTTGCTCTTCTTTCATCCCCACCAAAGCCGATAGTGCAAGAGCCACAGAGGCGTATCTAGGGTGGGGTGAGAGTCAAAATCGGAAGTCCCGCCGGGCCCCAGCTTGAGGAGACCCTCAAAATTATTTTTTAAATTAAATATTAAGTACATAATCTCATGTCATGGTATCGAACGTCAAAATGCATAGGCCTTTAAAGAGGACAAGCCCAGGGGCTCCCAAATCCCTATGTTGGACACTAACTTTACAATAGTCTATCTTCATGCAAAAGGCTTTGCAGGGGTACAGCCTAGTAATAAGTAATGACACTCCATGCAATATCCGAGAGTTTTATCACATCAAATAGGGTTTCGTAGTTTTTAGTAACACATGTTCAACATGAAAAAGTTCTAGTTAGTACTCTATAAGACTTAGTCTTTCCATACACATCCTTCTCCTACTTAAAATATTTAGTTTAGACTTCATTCAGTAGACAATTGTGTTGTTTAATATTGCGATGTAATGTATACAAATGGCATAAGAAAAGTATAACTGCTTACACAATTGCATACATTTATTATTGATAACCTTTATTTAGTTTGAAATATTTTCTTCAATGTAAGATTTGTAGCTGTCCATCAAAGGTTTCCCCTGGGTGATTAGCAATCAGTGCACCATAGTACGGCGCGTCCTGTGTATACACGTCATTTTGTTTTTAATGGATGACTCAGCGGCGCTTTGGAAGTAACGCGACTAGCAGGTTGTGGACTTCGTGTTCTAATCCATCTAGTCTAACACCGCCATAGACACTTCACAAGTGTCTATATTGGAAATTTAAAAAAATGTCCTACCAAAATTGATATATAAGGTCTGAAGATAAGCATTAGATCGTTATATTCAATTGAATAATAAGTCTTTATAAGTAAAACATATACAATAAACAGCTTTTAATTTTTAGTAAACTTTTCTAAAAAGACCATTTTCTGAACTAGGTAATCCAGAAACTATAATAAAATATTCAGCATACATCCAGAGACTGGAATAGTTAATACAACTGGTTTGGATGTATTCAACAGTCACCAGGCATTCTACATGGTCGTCCAGGTCATAGTATGTCAATTGTAAATATCTTTATGCCATATATTTGTTATTATAAATGACTGGAAGAACGAGCATAGTCTGAAAACTATTGGAAAAATGATTTTTGATTTGAAACTCATAGAAATTAGAATTTTGAGTTCTGTTTTCTTTCTTTTTTAGAAAATGTAATTTAGTAGTTTGTAGCAAAGATAAATGCATTAGTTCTATTTGAAACATAGTAGCGAAATACGGCATGTAGTGAAATGGACTTTGCTCATTGTTTTCTTGAAAATAACATAAAGTGTAAAATAAAAAGGATTATTCTATATTAGAGGAGATCGAAGTACGTTTTTAAATACATTTTACTAAATTATTTTTTTAAGTTGAATCTGAATATGTTTTTGTTTCTATATAATATCACGTTCATTTTTTTGTAACGAATAGCATGCATATAGACTTAATAAAGGAGTCTATTGACCAGGTCTATGCTACTGAATCAAAAGTATCACCGAGGCGTTTTTAGTATCGCGAAGCTTTCATTCCAGAGATATGATATTAAAAATAATTAACTTTCTATAGATATAATTTTTATTTATATTGTTACTTGGTTTCAGTATTTTATTTGGTTTTATTAAAAGTTTCACTACGTTGTTATTTGAACTGTGGAGATTAAATCCTATGTAAGAAAAAAAAAACCTCCCAATCTTGGAATGGAAACAGGTGTCTGTTCGACATAAAAATGTTGAGTTTCTTTACTGAATTCATATATTTATACAGTAACAAATAACATATCTTTTATACAGTGTGGGGAGTTTTCTGGGCTACCACCATTTTCGGGGTTATTTGGGGGGGGGGGGTCATTTGTTGTGAACCTGCAAATGATTTTTTAAGTTTCGGCTAGATGACATAATTTTTCGGCTAGCGGATTAGCCGAATTACCGTAAATTGAGTCAATAAATTCAATTGCGAAAGCTGATTTTCTTCAGATTACGAAATAATTGGCTAAAATTCGGCTGACAATAATAGTTGATAAAACTTCGGCAAAAAAGCAACCTTTTTGCTCTTGGGGAAAAATTTAGCATTATTTAGCAACCAAATGTGTGATTTTATATTGCTGTCCTGCTAATACAGTGCATTAATGCATTCCCTCTATTCAGTTCTGCCACTCAATACCTACTTAAGCACTTAAAATATCAATTTATAACTGTCATGAATAAAACAAACGCGCGATATAATTTATCAGATGTTAGACTTGATCGTTTGCTGTTCATTATCAAACTAGTAACCAAAAACATGCACTCCACAAGTACAGATGATGCTGATGATGATAGGTGAAGACGAGCCAGTTGAGTAAGTTGTGGATACGAGAATGATGCAGCACTGCTACGCCGAAAGCAAGGTTTCATCGAAACTGAACAACAGGCGCCGTAAAATAGTTTGCAATTTCCACTGCCATCACAAATAAATGTTCAAAAATCAAAACACAACAGTACTAGCTGCTAGTTTATAAAACATTTCATTATAGTACACAGTATATGTATTTAAAAATATTTCACTACAAACTGACTGGTCTATTGAGAGCAAAATAAAACGAAAACTGTTTCAATGCCATAATTAACGAAGAATACCTTATTAGTACAATAGTCTGGTGACTGTAGTTACTCATTCATCAGCTCCATTAGCAATCACTTACATCGGGTTTCTTCAGAAAAATGTTTCACTGACTAGCTGCGAATGCGATACATCAGCTTTAGACATAGCATGATGAATCCACGGGCCATTGCTGACTGTATTGCATTCTCCAGAATTATGGTTGCTTCTGACTGTGGAATCAATGATTTGAAATTTGGATCAAGCAGCTGATGCAGCTTAATGTGATCATTTATAGAAATCGATGGTCAAGCTGGTTGAGAACTGACAACTTGATAGTTCGTATTTTGTCATCATCAGCATTTGATGCAGTGCAGATCTTTCTTATGTGCCTTATCACTAGTGGAATAGTTGATAAAGTTGACATTGTAAAGTTGAAGAGATCAGTTAGGTCTTGAAATGGTTTCAGAAAGGTAACGAGTTCACTTAAAAATTCAATTTTATCTTCATGAAGATAAATATCAACTCGACAATACGCTTGAGAGTATTTTGAACCTCTCTTTTCAAGTCAAGTATAGACTGAATCAACAGCAGTGGTGAATTCCAACGCTTGGACATGATGTCTTCACTGACTTATGATTGTGTCTATGACTGTCAACGATGGCGTTAGTACTGCTCTCATAGGCATCCACTATTGATGCACTGAACTGATCGTCTACAAGAACCAATTCACACACTGTCGACATGCCTTCTTCTAGGGTCTTTATCACTTCTTTATCCTCTGTGAATGCTGCATCGTCTTCTCTGATTGCGGTCTTCTAATGAAGTGCAGTAACAATGTTGCGGCACTTTTGCAATATCTGCAGAACGTCTTCATTTTTATTGATGTTGTCGGTAGTAAGCAGAAGGTGCAATGCGTGTGCTGTACAGTGCTGATTAGAGTCAACCTTCAAAAGCTTTGAAGTCTTTATCATATTTGCAGGACCATCATGGCAGCTAAATATGAACAGCATTTTGTGATCAACAGAAAAGCTTTCAAGACAGAACATACATGATCAGCAAGGTTATGTGCAGAAAGAGTAAGTCATGCGTGACGGCATATTGTGACAACTTTATGGTCTAAATAGGAGGCCCTGGTGCTAAGATAGTTGATAGCCCGGTAGCGATCGGTCCATCCATCAAACATCAGACAAAGTGAATTTACTTCAGCCACTTTAGTTTTGACTGCTGACCTGACGGCTTGGTAAACATCGTCCAGGGCTTTTCCAGCAAGTGTTATTGGTGCTGATATGTTGAGAGATGGGCAATTAATTTTGAAGAAATCAACAAAACCATCTTTAGCCACATTTTCAAAGGCAAGCAAGTCTCTGCAGAACCAGATAATAATATCTCATGTTATCTCATGACTTGATTTCGCTTGACATTGACTGCTACCTTCTTCATACTTACGGAAATATCCCAAAATTTTATTTGACTTTCTTCACTTTGTACGGACACTTTGTGCTTGACACTTAAGTGAAAATTCATATTGCCACTTGATGTTGTTCTGGCAAAATTTGTTAATTTTGAAATGTGACCCTTCTCACCCATTAATTGCTGAGCAGTGAGACACAGTTGACAACAATAAAATCGATCTTCATCATCATTTCTTCCATCAGCAGAAAACAGGCCACCAAAGTATCTCCAGCATTGCGCATTGGAATTTCCATGTTGGCTAGGCGGTTTAGGTTTACTTGCAGATTTTTTTAATGTACTGCCTCTCTTCCCGGTTTAGAAGACATTTGCTGACATTTGAGTTCAACTAAAATCATCAAATATATTTTTAACATTAGAAATGTTATTTAACATAAAATTCATCAGTTATTGACTAAAAACTGGAATCTATTTAGTGTTAGTTGAAACAATTTATTTAGCTTTTTTAGGCTTACCTTTTTTAGAAGATCGTTGAGCCATAAATGAGCTATAAATCGTATATTACGACAAAGATTAGCTAAAACTTTATTTTATTTATTTGTATTTTAATTATTATTTAATAAATTAAGACTGTAAGAAAAAGAAGGATGATGACAAGAAGACTTATTTGTCGCCATTATATTGGGTTTGGAGAAGATAATTCTGAATAGTTTTTGTCAAGCTTCCGGCGATAGTTAATCTAACGGCGGACAAAATACGGCGGCTAATGCAGTGCTCCGCATACTTTTCAGCGGATTTACGGCGGATGAAAATTCGGCGGCGTAGCCGGCGTGCGGCGCCGGTTGGGGGTCTGGTTAATGGTATATCATAGTCGTGACCTTCCCTCTATATTTCTCACTTTTCATTAGTCAGAATTGTTAATTTATACTTTAATTTTACGCAATAACAACAAAATTTCTATGAAGAAATTATTATATAAATTACCTCTTTACAATGCACTATTCATGTCAATGAGAATATATAATATGAAAGATGATGGTGACCGATTGATAAATATAACATAATTCACAAACATTATACAACCGACAAGCATAAAGATGGAGTTATAACTGACTATTGACGAAATAAAAATTCGGATCAACGGTACAGATTTCATACAAATTTAGAATCCGGAAAATATAGATAATACAGCCTTTTAAGCCTACCTGCCCTTCGAAAAAATGTGCCAACATTTTCTAGTTAAAAAGTTCATATATTAACATTAAGTAATTTGAATTATGTGAAAATATTGAAGAAAAAAACAATTTAATCTACTTATACTATGTTAAAAATCAACATATTTTAAGTACATATCTGTCACAATAGGTATATGACTAAAGAGTTTTTTTCATTATTTTTTATTCCCCATATTGCCACAAGTGGATATTTATCATATCTGTGCAAAAAAATCAATAACAACCCTCAACTGTTAAAAAGGTTACCCTCCACACGCCCAGTAAATCGTATGTCATACCCACATTTAGTATTTTAACTTTAATTTTGTTCTTGGTTGGCAACTATTATATGCATAATTAGTTTTTGTGTCATTTCTGGATTGTCTCAGAGCAGTTCTGTCAAAAATGCTCCAGCTTCCGAGACGAGCAAGAGAATTTGGTCTTCAAATCTAATGCATTTCCGAAAAGGCATTAAATCACCAAAGACTGTTGACAGTCTTGTTCAAATGCGAAAAAATCCAATGGAACTACATATCGTGATCAGATGATATAAAACAATTGCTTCTGATGTAAAAAGCAGAAAAGACATGATCATACAATGTTGTTAAGAAGTTTGAAAGACATAGTCGAAGTCCTGGAAACTATGATTTCGCAGCGATGTTTAATGTAAGAGATGAGAAAGAAAGTGGTTGTGCCCAGAAGACAGAGAGTTCTATGTACTTCAGATTTCAACAAATGGAAATGTAGGCTACTGTACCTCAGAACATTCACAAAAGATTCACCCTAGGAAAAAATTACTTAAAGGAAAGTGCCAGTCACAGAAAGCTTTATTGAAGAAAGTCTTGAATCAAGTATCTTACCAAATTTGGATACAGAAGAATATGTGAATAAAGAAGATTTTGTGAGGAAGAACAGTGTTCCAGTATTAGTAAAGATAATGAGAAACCATTTAAGTCTAAAAGACAAAAAAACCTCTTTTTCAGTGCGTTTAGTGGCTGCAGCTAAATTGAGTACAAGGAAGGTTCAAAAAGTCGGGAACTGGAGTTTGCAATCTACTCCAACTCAAAGCAGCTTCTACACAGGTCTAATAAAAAGAAGGAGAAAAACTACAAAGTAATTTCAAGGAAAACTTTAAAAAAGTACACTGGTGCTTACACTTTGATGGATTGACCTTACAAAATAAAGCATAAGAGGTTGTCGTTATAAAGTGAAATCAAACGAGGTCAGACTCGCTGTTCTTCAGCAGACAAATGCAAAAGGGGAGACAGTGAAAAAAAAAACTTCTTCTTTCTTTCTTTTTTGACTCTACAGCCCATTTAGGGCCATGGCCTGCCAAACTGCTTTTTCTCGGAATTCTCCACTTTTCCCGAATTAAAACTATACTCAATGAATAAAAATGATTGTCTTTTGACTCAACTGCAGCAGCTTCTTGAAGAAGAATGGTGCAGTCACACTGTTACACAAACACTTTCAAGATGTTGGATTAGAAAAAAGCTGTATACATTGGATGGTAACCCCACATACTAGATACAGTATTGAAACACAGTTATGAATTATCATTTTGATACATCAACAACTTCACCAAACATCAGCTACTCATTTGTTTCATGTGAAAATTATGAACAACTTAAAACACATCATTTGATAATTCTGGGCACCACTAAAGAAATCAGAACAAGAGTGCTTGCGATATGACATGGCTTTAGCATAATGCTACAGGATTTTCAAAACTAGAGGAATCTTCCCAAAAGTCAATTTTCAATCACTTTCAAAAATCAGTTATGAGATGGAATTCAAGGGCAACTTATTGTTTGTCATCATTCGTTCTGAAGAGTATCTTCAAACAGCTAAAACCTTGATTTCATCAGTGGTACGTGGGCTGACATCTGGTTCTCTGCCCAGTGCTTCAATACTACTAGCTTTGATAATTTATCATACGCTTGTAAGCAGCATACAAAGACTTTGAAGGCAACAAAAGCATTGGGTCCCACAGATTAAACTTCTATACCAATGCAGCGTTCTAATATCTGTGCAGAGCGTGCAATTAAAGTGATGCATGATTTACTTTCAACTTTGCAATTCCATTGAAAAATTGAACATTAAATTTCTTTTAACTAATGCACAATAGAAATGTACATTGTAACAATTATCAATACTATTCTTATGTAATTTTTATTTGTAATGGTTAAACCTTTATCAAAATTTTTGAAAATGTGTATGTTCTAAAATGTTTGTGTCGATTGGAGGGTGAACTCTTTGTATGCAAAACAAAAATTACCCATATTTTCTTTATTTGTGATACAAATCTCCACCAAATATGATATGTGGATATAGGCTTATATTTTAGTCATACCCTAATGTACAACTATGGCCATCAAAAAGTCAATATTCATTACATATACAATCCATCTTATCAATAGGCTTTGCAGGGGTACAGCTAGTTATAATATAATTACAAATGTGTGTATGTAATATTACATCACAATACTCAATATAATCATCCAATATCACTTATTTTTACTTCACTTCATGTGTATAATGATCTATTACATTATATGAATATTCATTAATTAAACATTGATATATTTTTGAACTATTAAAACAATTCTCTTTAATACAATATCTCAAATTTTTTCAGTATTAATCATTACCATACAAGTACATTTCTTAGATCAAACAATTTTGAATCATCGATGTAATAAATCTAATTATCAGTAACAAATTATGAATGCATTTTATAGCAATGTCTTGATGTGTCAAACACACAAAAAAACAAATTCAAACTTGTGATTCAATATCTTTTTTTTTTTTTAATTCAACATAAATTTTATTATGTGACTCAATATTACCAAATATAAGTGTATACTGTTACAATGTCTTTATGTTAGACAAAAAAAATTCAATCAAGTAACTAATCATTTATTAATGATGAAATAAGTGTCCCTTCTTTTATAAACTCTTTATATGTTAACTATCCTTAAATAATCTAATAATTTGCTTTGTCAGGTCATTATTGATATAAAATCTTTCTTTTACATACAATACTTCTACCGATAACCTAAAAATTACATGTTAAATTACCTCTACTATGATGACCACTTATAGTTTAGCTCCACTCGTCGATTCTTTTATAACTCAATCACTTTGTCATTAGAAGTATTTTCCCCCTTTATCTTTAAGAAAAGTGAATTTTTCATTGACATCAGTGGCATCCATTTATTCTGATATTGGTATATATCTTAGGTCAGAAAACGCCATGTCGACTGAAGAACTTTCACAAGAATCGCTAAGTTAATTACAAAGTTTGGCAATTTATGTTTTAAATCAATTACTGGATTTATAATTTTCTTTTGAATATAATTGCTACGTTTCACATTAAAATATTCTAGATGTTGTGAGATTACCAAATATTTTTTTCTGTGTATTGTAAATCTTCACGTTTAATACCCATCCTCTGTTTTTTCCGCTTTTTCATTTAATTTTTGAAAAAAAAAATTAAGAAAAGTCACTATAGTAATTTTGTTAAATTAACTTATGTAGCTTTTACGTGGTGAATTTTTATTTTCACTAGCCGTCCCGCGTCGTAACATACGCCGCCTTATCAATCAATATAATTACTGTAATTATTTTTTTTTTAAATAAGCAATCAAACAAAATAACAGGCTGACATACATGGTATGCAAAGTTGAACTTTGACCTATCATGTGCAGACTTTATGGTCACTATCTGGTACCTTCCAGCAACTCTTTTTTTATTTGGTTGTTTACAGATTTTTGAATTAATTCTCTGTGTGACTTGATTCTCAATGTGCCAGACTGAATTCTCTTTATTGGTTTTATATATTAATGCCTTTTTTGTAAGATTAAGGATTTTTATAATTGTAATCTTTTTCATCCAGCTTCTAACAAACATATTTCCGGGTGGTGGGTGTTTTAATTATTTTGGTTCGCTTTGTGTCTGCTTCAATTCACCCCCTTCGCTTACCCCATTACACTATAGTGTTATTTGATATAAAAATCTTTTTATTCAAGTCATGACAGTCTCTGCTTTTGTATTTTTTAGACTTGCATAAAACAGAATAAGATTATTTTCGTCTAACCTTCATCCTACAGTACCTACACTATTCAGAACACACATAATTGTATTATTAAATGTGGTTTTTTTGTTGACATTATAACGTTATTTTAAGTACAGCGACCTCATTTCTGGATGCAGAATTTACCGCGACGGGGATAAATGAAATAGTTTCGTACTTAGAGCACATAAAAACATGATTACGACCTGCTGTGATCCACTTTGACCCACTTTAACACCTCCCCCCCCTCATTTTCCGCTGGTGTTGTCTGTGATCGGGAATTCCACAATCTATAAATAGTCCTACGTCTTGCGTCTTTTCTTGATGTTGTATGAAATATATATATAGAGATATTTGCTGTTGCACTTTCCAGCGCGTAATAGATTTGGCTTGTTTACTAGCCCAATTACTTCAGAGAACGACAGTACAGCTGAAAGTTCTCAGCGTCTTATTAGATCAAAGTAGTAAACTTTTGACAATTGAGATCTACCTATATTGCCAACACATCAAATATGTTGCTACCTTTAAATCGAAGCTTTTTAATCGAATAGTAAAAAAAGCACCCCAACCATATATCTAATACAAATTATAAATCCAGAATGACCGATTTAAAACATAAGTTGCCAAACTTTGTAATTAAAATTTTAGCAATTCTTGCGAAAATTCTTCAGTCGAAAGGTCGTTTACTGATCTAAGAGATATACGTAATAGCAAAATAGCTAATATCAGAACAGAGTAACTGGATGTCATTGATGTCAATGAAATATTCATTTTTCTCGAAATAGTGGGGAAAATACTTTCAATGACAAAGTGATAGAGTTATTCATACAAAAGAATCTGACGAATAGAGCTAAACTATAAATAGTCGTCATAGTAGAGGTAATTTAACGTGTAATTATTAGGTTATTGGTAGAAGTATTGTACGTAAAGAAAGTTTTATATCAATAATGACCAGTAACACCCTTGCAAAAGTCACGCCTCGTCCCTGAGCTATACGTATTCTAATATCCAGGGGTTTTGAGTTCAATCATTTCTCTGAATTAGCTGCATAGAAATTAGCAGCAAAATAACCACAATTATAAAGCAGAGATAATTATATTTCATTTATAAATCATCAATCTGGATTATCACTTGATTATTTAATGCATTAAATGGGTTTAATAAGCCAATCCAAATTGATTATAAATTTCACTGGCTTACAATCGTTGCATAATGCTGGTAATTTCAATTTATTTATATGGCTTCAGCGCGACGGTTATGCAGGAATAATAATCATGACTTTTCTGCTACATCTGCGGAGAATACGCGCTGTCAGCGGACAGGAAGAACATCACAAGATTTGTGAAGCACGCCTACCAGGCTTACTTTATAGTCAAGCTGGGTGACCAAGATAAGTACTGGGCACCCCACACGGTGTGCAACACGTGCGTGGAATACATCCGGCGTTGGACGAAGGGCGCGAAAAATTCACTGAAGTTTGGGATTCCTATGGTTTTGGAGGAGCCATTTGACCATGCATCGGTTTTCCCTTCTGCGTCATAAATACTACTGGCATCAACCAGGAAAATCAGCAGTCTCCAGTACCCCAACCTATCATCTGCCCGTAGTCAGTTGCTCACTGCGAAGAAATTCATCTGTACCAGCGTTCAGAGATCTTCCTAACAGCGACGTTGAGGCCACCACTTCAGACGAGGAGGAGATACAGAAAATGAGTATGAATCACAAGATGGTCCGCAGCCGTTCTCACAATGTGGGCTTAATGACATGGTTTTGGGATCTCCAGCTTGTCGAAGACTTCTTCCTAAGAAAAATCTACTTGGCAATGAACAGGCGTATCTTTTTCCGTAAGAAGGCATGAGGACTGCATGGGCTGCTTCATGGAGGAGAACATTGTGAACTGCCGAGATGTCGCCGGTCTTCTTGATAAACTCGGCGGTCCTCAATACGATCCGAGAGATTGGCGACTCTTCATTGAAGCTGCATGCACTCTTTGAAGTGTGTGCTCCTCTAACAGGGAACCAGTTCGTCTCAATCCCTCTTGCGCACTCCACAACTCTTTAAGAGAAATATGAAGCTGTGAAGTATGTGCTCGACAAAATCCAATATGAGCACCAACGGATCATCTGCGTCGACTTGAAGATGGTGAACTTTCTACTTGGATAGCAGTCCGGGTTAACGAAGTACACATGCTTTATGTATGTGGGACAGTCGTGACAAAACCAAGCACTATGAAAGAGTGGCCTGCGCGAGGCAGTTAGTAACTGGGGCGAGAAAAATCATAAACAAACCTCTTATTGACCGGGAGAAGATATTGATCCCACCGCTACACATGAAGCTTGGGTTAATGAAACAAGGAATGGAGGTGCTTCAACCACATGTGCCGAGCATTTCCTCAACTGACCATTGAGAAGCTGAAGGCCGGCAGCCTCGACGGCCCACAGATATGGTAGCTCACAAAGGACACATAGTTCAAAAACTCCATGAACACGCTTGAGTTTGCCGCCTGAAATCGTTTGTGGTAAACAACTTCCTGGGGAACACGAAGGCGGCAAACCACGCCAGACTTATTAGCAGCATGATAGAGGACTTCCAAAAACTCGTGTGTTTGATGAGTATAAAAGATGCACTTCCTGTTCTCACACATGGAGAAGTTTCCTGAAAATCTTGGGGCGATGAGCAGGAGAAAGTTTCCATCAGGACGTGAGCCAAATGGAGGAAAGGTACCAGGGAGTTGGGACGCAATCATGCTGGCGGACTACTGCTGGTCGATGAAGAGAGACACTACCAGCAGCTGCTCGCACACAGGAATCGAAGAAACGACGATTTATTTCTTGAACTTTTTATTTCACGTAACGTTCAATCTTATACTTATATTATGATAATTATGCTTGAAAATTAACTCCACCAACACGAATGCAGTCACCCTAAACGAAAGTAAGCTGGAGGAAGTAGAGTCCTTTATCTATCTGGGTCGCATCATAGATCAGCAGGGTGGAACAGATGCAGATGTCAAAACAAGGATCGGAAAAGGAAGAACCGCCTTTATCTAGCTCAAGAACATCTGGAATTCCAAGAGTTGTCTCTGAACACCAAAGTTCGCCTATTCAATACCAATGCATTATATGGAGCTGAGACCTGGAGGGATTACGAAGACCACCACTAAGAAGTCGAACATTTATCAACAGCTGCCTCGGAAATTTCTTCAAATACGATGGCCTGACCAATGCCAGCCTTTTAGAACGAACCGGCCAAGCTTCAATAGAGATGGATAAAGCATACGCGGATAAAAAGAAAATACCATTTTACGGCTATAAATGGTCCTGCGTTTATTGAATATAATTAGCATAATCATTTATAATAAATGACTATAAGTTTAAATATATATATAACATCAGTTATATATAAATCGTATATGTTGTTAGTCTAATAATGTATACAAATATATAAATCTATGTTCGTTTGTGCTTTAGAAACATCAACAAATTTTTCTCTAATTGTTAGACCGGCAACACTTACTCTTCGTCCTGATGACAGGGGGTGCCCCTTCCCCCATATATTTATGCCAACGGCCACACTGCTTCTATACATTTGGACATGGCTATCAATTTTGAGTAGAATGTCTTTAATAGAACAAGAATAGCTGTATCTAGGATTACATCGAAAATATAAAATAATAATAAAAAATAAACATTGGACTATACCCGTTTTCCCATTGCAACTATATTGTTGTTGTTTTTTTTAACTCTCCTCACATTTTCCAAATAATCTGTTAATTCATAATATTATAATATAGAAAGCTGATAAATACTCCCAGCAAGCGAGTAGAAGTAAATCGACTTCATGGGCTCCCCAAATATCAATGTGTAAATAATTGCCCATGTAAATATCGTTGTTTAATAGTTGTCCATGTGAATCTCTTTATGTATTATTTTTCGTTGTAAATATCCATGTAATGATGTGTTATAGTTGTTTTTATAAATAACATTTTGTACATAGTTGCCCATCCTATCGGTTTAAACTATTTATGAAAAAAGAGCTTTATTAGTTCTTATGGTACTGATGAATATGCCTATATCTATACATTTTGTTTTGTTCTGAGCAGGCTCAAGTTAAATCTTCACCAAATTGTTTTGAAAATGTTTTGCTTTATATCAAAGTGATAAATAATGTTTTCACACAATCAACAAAGTCTACAATAATGCATAGAACAAGAGGTATATTATTTAAATGTAAACCTATTTAAAATAGTATTGCAATGTATTCACATACGTTTGCCGTATTATTACACCAGTTGACTTTACAAAAATATTTGGTATTAATCTTTTTAAAAACATATTAATTATTGTTTATTAAACATTTTAACTTTTAAGAATAAGAGGAACACCAAGTCTTAATAAATTTCAAAAATGATTAAATATTTCTAAATATTAAATTTATATATTTTGATGATAACAAACGTTGTGCATTACGTTATCAAGTCGAATTATGAAGTAAACAAAATGCAATGGTATTAATTATCCAGTGATAACTTCTTTATAGATTTAAACCTCTGATATATGATTGAGAATATTGTTTTCTTGTTTAATAGTAAAACTGCTCTCACCAAACAGTTAATGAGAGGTACGACAGCCAGTAATGTATTAAACAGTGACCTACGCTACAACAGTTCACAAGAGGTTCTATTTTTCACAGCCAGTGTCTAAACACAACAACATACAGGAGATAAAAGAAGTCACAAACCACTTTGCTCCGTCTGTCCAATCAATCGAAGCATTTTCAAGATCCTCACTAGTTGATTATACGTCTACATATTTGTTTATTAATACTTTCCTATTAGCTACGTCATTTACTTCAGCTTAAGAATCATGAATCAGTAAACAATGGCTTTTAAGAATTCTTTAAAATAAAAAGTTCAACCTTAATCGAAATTTAGTTCTATGTATGTTTTCAGAGCAATCAACATGGCTGCATCGCTGGTTGATAAATTTATATGACAACTTATAATAAAATTTACTAATTGGTAGAAGGAGCAATTATCTTATTTCTTTTTAGAGCATTTTTCGAAAAAAAATGCTCTATTGTCCCGTTTTGTCTGTCCGTCCGTCCGTCCGTCATCACCCTAGATCTCAACAACCATAAGTCCTAGACCCATGATGTATATATCATTTTGTAGGTCTTGACCTGCCAAGAAATGACTTTTTTCCATTTCGCGATCTGACCTCTCAGGGCCGTAAAAGGGGCCTTAGTACCGTTTTTTACTATATAAGCTATATTAATAAAGGAGCGCTATATCTCAGCAACCTTATAAATCCTAGACCCATGATGTATATATCATTTTGTAGGTCTTGGCCTGCCATGTGTACATCAAAAGTTCATTTTGCGATAGGACCTCTGAGGGCCGGGCTTCAGAAACTCTAAGGGGCTTATATATTATATGGCCCCATTCTACCTCCCCCTGTACGTTCAATAACCCGTTCATTTGGTGCGAAATACTGCAGCACGTAGTTTCACCAAGATTTATTTAGAAACTCATCAAATGAAATAGTAAGCTTGTGTTCTGAGTTTAATTGAAAGTATCAGAGCTATGCAACAATTGACGGAGTTTTCGGACGATTAAATGACTATAATTTAGAATGTTTTCAATTATGGGTCCTATTTCAGTAACCACAAACCACTTGTAGTTAGATTTAAGAGACAATATTTTTTTTTTCAAATATAAAGAAACATCTTATAATTCTTTTTACAAATATATGCATTACACAATTGAAGTTATAAACATTTCCAAATTACAAATATTTACTGAAAGCTAACAAACGTACTGATACATAACACGAAAATGCGCTAACACGTCCTGTGTCGAATGGAACAGGCTTAATTGCTTGTTTTTTTCTAATTTTCATTAGAATTTTATTATTTAATAATAAACTGATATAATAATATACGTATGCGTTTTTGGCGAGGCATGCTCCAATAAAAGTGTTAGTAAAGGTTATATATATATATATATATATATATATATATATATATATATATATGCAAAAAAAAACAACAAAAAAAACTTAAGATTAATAACAGACTTTTATTTCGATAACTGAGTCATTAAGCAAACTGTCGATTAGAAATAGAGTTACACTTGAATATGTTAGTTCAGGGGTGGGAAAACTACGGCCCGCGGGCCGCATACGCCCTTTAACGTATATTATGCGGCCCGTATGAATGTACATATTGTAAGTGTGAATGCGAAATAAATGACAAATACATAGTATTATCATTAATTCATATTTAAATACGTTGTAAATTGTATATATATATATATATATATATATATATATATATATATATATATATATATATATATATAAATGCGGCACGCCGATAACAATCAAGTTTTCAATGTGGCCACCCGTAGAAAAAGTTTGCCCACCCCTGTGTTAGTTTCAATGTATGAAGAGGTCAGGATACAGTGTACTCTAGCCGGCACATGTTCACTAGAGTGTTTCGAAAGATAATATGAAAAAAAATTTAATTCACTTTCGCATGCCCCCAGAAATGTGAGGTTTAGGGTAAGTAATACGTAAGCCAAATTATAGGAAAAAATATTGAGTCTAAGTGACTGCTCATTAGCATCAAACTTTTAAGGTTTTTTTTGCAAAAACGACATTTTCGGCAAAAATAGTCTTTGAACTGCGAATGTTCTTTTTGTTTAGTTGATTGTTTGGTTCAGATACATAACTTTATGTCACATCTAATCATATTTAGTCATACCTAGTCATATCTAGTCATAAAGCAGTCAAATATCATTTAACACTCAGTCTTGTAGCTCTTCTTCACGGATTGTGTCACAAGTTTGCGGTGATATCCAACTATCTGAAACACCAGTTGACGTTGCATTTCATCGTATGTAAGAACACTGTTGAAGTATGTTGTAGCTTGACAGCACGCTCAACACAATCATTAACAACTCTTATAGCCCTTCGATCTTCTCTCTGGCACTCGCATAGGCCGGACATTGGCACCGAGTAGATTGACTATCTTGAAGACAAGAAGGATCAATTCTTAAGGCTGTGAACAAGTTGTTTGAATTTTCAGTTACAAAATCTGATAAACTCTTCCTCTGAAATGGCACAACTGATTTGGGATCAACACTCCTCGCATCATGTTGAAGCTTCGGCTTCTGTAATGCTGCTATAACCATGGCCTCCTTTTCGCTATCTGAAACACTGTCAGAAAAGAAAGACTGGCCGATCAAGTCTTCAGAAAAATACCACAGTTCCCTCTCATTTCTTCAGCGCAATGTCTGCTATTAGTTTGTCAACCCCAACATATGACCCCAAACTCTGCAGTAGGCACAGATCATTCAACGATGCATCACAGCTGATGGTGGCACTCAACCAGGCTTTCACATAAATAGTAACGGTGAACAAGGATATACGCAGGAGATCCTGCAGCTCTTCTGCTGTGAGGTTGAGTTGCTCACGAAACAGATAGATTTTCAGGGTTGCATTCCAGCGGGAACGATGATAGGCACCCGGCGGACTGAAATGACCTGATGATTCACCAACGTCAGCATCATCGTTACTGCCGCCCAGCATGAGTATTGTCAAGTTAAGAAACTCAAGATAGTCCTATCTCGGTTGAGTTCTCTGACATGTGAGAAGGTAGTTGATAATGTCTGCTTTTCTATCACTTAAGCCAAGCTTTCTCATGTTTCTCAACTCTGAGCTGGATGTAGAGACATCAATAGCAGCAAATCGTGATGTATCAAGGATCGGACACGTTTCCTTAAAACATTTGAACAGTGAAATTTGTGGTCCAGATGATTTAATAACTTGTCAAACACTGCTGCTGATATTATTTCATTAGATGTGATGACGACATGCTACAACTTCAAAGGCGTTTGTCAAACATCCGCTGAATAAACTGTAATGGCGCCAGTATGAACTCCCTGTGTTAGAATTTGTGCCATCAAAAACAAAGACCAGCCAGCCATTCTGCGACACCTTTCCACTAATGTAGTATCTGAAACACAGCTGAACCACACTACATCAATGCACCAGTTGATCTTGGAAGTTGTGGAAGCACGCTCTTGGAAGTTGTGGAATTGCCAGAAGCTATTCAACCTTCCACTCCAGACACAACAGGTGGCATTCGATCAACTGACTCGTCTGATTGGTCACCAACATCTGGTAGTAATTTTCATCAAAATGAGCAACTAATGGTGTGGCACAAACATCTGTTTCTGGTTTACTGTGACTGATTGGCGAAATTTTTTCCTAGCTCTATATATTGTACTTGTTGACAGTGATACTGTGTCAATGTTGACACCAGCAGCAGTAAGGGCAGGAGCAAATTATTCGCATCACTTTAAGAGGTGTTTAGTCCTGTCAAGACTGGCAACAAAGAACGGATCATCACCAATACGGCGTTTATTGATGTGTTTTTGCGATTGAGATGATGATGATGCGGTAGTGTAATATTTTTCAATGCTGCATAGATGATACTTGCTCATTGAGATTTCCGCATCAAGATCATACCGATACCTGGTTGAAGTTATGATACCCAGCGTCTCATCAGGCTTGTCAGATTCATTCGTTCGTCGGTCACGGGCAGAAAATGACCTCCATTTTGTTGCCAAATGCCTTTTCTTTTCTCCGGAATTCTTCAGCCTCCCGGCTGCTTCTTTGCCTGTTGTTCTTTAAATTTCTAAACTTTATGACCAATTACCACTGCTCTACCCCCTCTCTGATCTTCAAGAAAGCAATGTCTTTTTGTATTTTGATCAAACTCGGGATTTCATTACACCTGGCATGTGCAACATCAAATAGTTGATTCATCAGCTTGGAAAATTTAACCCAACTCCATCTGCCTATCACTTCGGCGGCCTTTGTTCTTGCCAAGCAACATATCTCTCGTACAATGCATTCAGCTTGGCAACATCATTTTGTTTTACTGTCGTTGGGATGTGCGCTATAAGCCATATAGCAAGCTTCATCGATCACGTTTGAGCAGCTTTCAGAGAGTAAGCTTCCGGCTCTTCCAAGTAATAAAATAAACGACGCAGAGTGAGCCCCATAGTTGGTAGGCTGTTAGAACCATTGACTAATTCAAAGATGCTAACTGTTGACCAATTAACCAGACAACGGTTTCAGATATAGTTTTGAAAGTCTTTTGAGGTACATGTGCCATATTAATTATTACAATTTAACTTTAAATCTGATATGAAAGAAAGAACGCACAGCAGTATGCATTGCAAGAATGAGTAATGCGGAATTAACGATTTAAATTTCAATAATAGTACACAACAAAGACAATTTTAAAAATCCACTCAAAAAATTGCATCATATAGAGAAGCACGATATGCCAAAGAAGGAGACCCTTTGAGCAGTCTGTTAATGTCAATATTTTTTACTGAGATTTTTAATGGTTACCTATGACATCAATCCTCATTCATTAATGCCCTATGTGGTTAAAATTGAAAAAAAGAATTGAAACACTCTAATGTACACTCTAATGTATATATATATATATATATATATATATATATATATATATATATATATATATATATATATATATATATATATATATATATTGTGCTTTTTTTGTAAAAAGTAGGTGCCGGTACTCAGTAGGAATAGCTTAACTTTTGACTACCAGTTCACTTCGATGCAAGCTAAATCACAACTGCAAATATACTATTTTAAATAATTCAATTTAAACAAATTAATACTAAATAAATTAATAATAAACGTTAAAATACAAGAAAAGTAATAATTTTCCTCACATTGAAAAAGGTGCCGGTACACTGTACCGACGTACCAGCAAAAAAGCACTGTATATATATATATGTATATATATATATATATATATATATATTAGGGTGGGTCAAAATATTTTTTATTGAAACATTATTAAAAAGTTGTTACATCATGGTAGTACATGGAGTATGTACAAATATTTGAAAACTACATAGTTTTACTACTACCAACTTTTTTTTCGAAATTTTAACCATATTTACTGTGAGTTTTGTGACTGAACATGTTAAATTTGTGACCTAGGTTATTCAAAAAAGAAATGATATGCATATAAAATTTGTGTTTTATCTTTATAACCTTTTTTACTTGAATAACTAATTAGTTCAGACAACTAGGATAGCATTGCATCTATTTTTTCTCTCAATATAACTGGTGTACCGTGTTTTCATTATGGATCACGCATGGTTGTTTTATTTCATTTTTTATTAATTTTTCAATTATTTTATTAAGTTCTTCTATGAATATGAGTTTTTTTCTACAAGAAGTGCAACTACACATTATGTGTTTGGGTCAGCAGCTGAATAGCCTAAAAGACAACTTCCGACCAGTGAAGATGTTTTCAAGGCTATATGTGGATGCTTAAAATGGAACAATACAATCATAGCCTTCATCCACGAGCGCACACATTAGCGAATGAAGTTAAACAATTATATGACCAGGCTAGTATCCCTACAAATGACATTACCAGTATAATTGTTCGAGGTAAGATGCAGGTGTTAGGGATAGAGGAGACTGTAAATGTCCACAATTAGTAATTTCTGTGCTTGAGTGGGCATTTTGGGTGTAAAGATGGCAAGAGATATGTACATAGACAATGTTGACAAGCAAACAACAAAAATATAAAAAAATCGACAGAAAAGAAAACATTCATTGATGCAGGGTGGCGATCAGATAGGAACCACAAATGATAACGTCAATGATGAGAAAGATAATGATATTCCAGATCAGGATGCTAAAGATGATGAACTACTTGATGCAGGCTTCTCCAGCGATGAGGAATGTTCCAAATAACAAAACAGATATCAATATGAAGCAGTGGATCGATGCTAAACTAAGCAATAGGGATACATGTCTTATCGTTAAAGCTGTGTTGAAGGACTTAAACATGTTAACACCATCTACAGCTCTGGATCCAGCAAAGATGCATCGACATAGATAGGGCAGCCAAGGAACATACTGATGAGAGCAAAGATGGTTAACAAAAGCGAACAGGATTTTTGCGATCCATCTTGTCAAAGTGAGACTAGAAACTTTCTATATGATACAACTGCTTCGGAACCTTGATACTGCTGATCAATCTATTATGTTGCCTGTATTGGAAAATACTTTGCTACTTTGCACATCCAGAAAACATTCTATTGGCTGCAGTTAAATCAATGATGAAGAAATTGGAAGGTATGCAGTAAATAAAATCATAACAGCACGACATAAACCAGTTCCATGCAGAGTTAAAATTTTCAACAAAAATGACATAATCCTGAATATTGCAGCTAAATCATATGATCAGATGATTAACTGGGATCTTTGTGCAGTGACATCCCCTCCTCTGCTGGAACATATTTGCTTGATGATGAACTTAAACGCAACAACCCAATCATACTGGATCAAATTCCCAGTCACTCTCAAGCTGTTGAGAGAGCAATTAATGAAGTTACTGCTGTTAGTTTAAAAGTGTACGGACATTTCAAACTGTACGGACATAGCTCTCGACATGGATTGTTTTGCAAACAAAGAAATCAAGGGATGTTCTTCCGAAAGTTGAAAACAAGCAAGTTTCCTGTGACAACCCATAAACAGTATTATTCATATGTACATTGTATATTTTGCATGAACGATTTATAGATTTGTAAAATTTCATATTACTTATACCAAACATTCTAATAGTTGTAAAATGTCATACATTGGGGGGGGTAACGGGTCAAAGCAAAATCTTTTTTTATTATTTAAGTTTAAGACATTTTAATATCTGAGTAATGATATAGTAGATTTAAAAATAATTTTGTTCAAAAAAAATATTATTAACATATTGATATTTGTGGGTGTGGTATGCCGCCATCTTGAAATTTATGACCTTTTTGTGGCAAATATTTCTGAAATATTTATAGACTGTTTCATATAAAATGTACAATTTTATAATCAGAAAAGCTTACTTCAGGGAATGTCAAAGTACTTTTTTGATAATGTAATAAATAAATCTGTTATGAATTTTTTAAATTGTGTATGGTGAAAATAAGCAAAAAATGCTAATTTTAAAAATTAAAAAAAGGACTTAAAATTTCTTGAAAAGCCTTCTACATAAAAATTAGAAGTTTTATCAAAATCTGACAGGTGGTTTTGAGATTTTCTTGCCATAGTGAAGCAAATGTCAAAAATATTTTTTCAGAGAAAAATTACTTTTAAGTTTTTAAATTATTGAAGTTTCTGAATGAGTAACATTCTGAAATTTTTTTCTGCAATATAATTCATTCATAGTTATTATTGACATGCCGTATCTAAAAAGCAAAAAAAAAAAATTCTTTTTTTAGACATAGTACATTTTTTTCGCCCCGTACCCCTTGATTATAGTTAGGAGTGGAAGACATTATCTGATTTTTACAAATTTTACATTTTTACAATCAGTAGGACCATAGGCTATTTTTTGAATATGTTTCATATTCCCAACTCCAAAAATTTTTTTAATTTACCTAATATATATATATATATATATATATATATATATATATATATATATATATATATATATATATATATATATATATATATATATATTGAGGTGGCTCACTATATTGGAAAAAAATACAGTTTTTTTATTTCATCATGAGTTTTTTGGTTCACTTTGATTTAAAACATGTATATACTAAATTTCACACCATTTGGGCTCCTATAAATACTGCCTCAGTGCACTTGTTATCTCGTGTTTTATGGTTTGGCAGTTATGAAATGAAAATTTTGCAACGTTTAAAATGCTGTTTTTAAAGTACACAGAACAATTATATTACGCAGTAGGAATTAAACAGTAAAATAATACTAGTTTCATGACTCATTAACCTGACTGTATTGCAGAGTAGTTCTAAGTACGCCATTCAAAAATACACTTTAAAGTTTTTTAGTCTGTGCTTTCTGAATCCTGAGGTCTTTAAGTTGCGATCTCCTGGCACAGTTTGATTTTTGCATCTGGAAACTCTTTGCGGTGCTGTTCAGCAATTTGGAACAGGTACTGCTTCTCCTCCTGATTTGGTGAGAGATGAGTTGAATGATGACACCAGTGCAATTTCCGTTTCAAGGAAGAGACTACTGCTGTTGTTTCTAAAAGGATGGAGTTTTTGTTGCCAGGTGGAAGATCAGTCATGAGAAAATTTGTGGGAAACAGAGAGAGCATTAAACAAGTGCGGGGGAGGATTTCTCTCAGGAAAATAAGATTCAGAGTCAGAAGTTCTGCGTTGCAAATATCTTGAGTTGTCGTTCATTTGGAGGATATTTGAGCAAAATGTGATGACTTCTTCTTTTAAAGGCTTGAGATTTTGCTCCAGTCGAAATCTTGTCATATACTAAATTCTCTCTGTCTTATTTTTAGGCCAAAACGTCTTAAGCTCTTGAATAGCAGCATCCGGTCCAGTTGTAATACCCCCAAATGTATTTTGAAGACTTTTGCACATATCAATTCAAGTATATGATGTCTGCATAACCAAAAGCAGTTTCTTACTCAATTTCTTTTTCAAGAATGTGCCCTGTGTTTGCCGCAGTTGTGTTAATCGCTAATCCTTTAAAATATTTGCAACCGCCTCTGAAACAAGTTATCCTGTTCTTTGTTTAGCTTTTGGCACACCCTCCCGTCCCCCTCTCTCCACCTTCCTCCTTCCTCCTCCCCCCTCTCCTCCCTGCCCCCTCTCTCTCTCTCTTATCTTTCCTCCCTCCCATTTCTCCCACCCTCTCTCCCTCCTCCCCTTAATCTCCTTCCCCTACCACCTCTCTCCCTCCCTCCCTCCTTCTCTCCCCCTCTCTGCCCCTCCTTCCCTCTCCCTCCCTGCCCCCTCTCTCTTTATCTCTCTCCCCCTCCCTCTCTCTGTACAATTAAACGTCAAATTACGCTTCTTAAATAAACAGAAAACCTTATTTTGCCCAATCCCCGTGCAAAGTCGGGTACTTGCAGCATGAAAAAAAAACAACAATATTTTTTTTCCCGTCCCTAACTTTTTTTCTTTCACCGTCCGTTCAATTACACATTATCTTGGTGCGCGATTTTTATTTATTGAGATTGTATTAATAATGTTAATAATGTCACAGAAACATTTTAATTAACGTATTTCCGGTTTATTAAAGTGCACCTTTAATTTTAATCTTCCGAATACATAAAACGATAGGTAAATAGATATGACTATTGATTTCATCATGTTTACAATTGGAGTTTCAGGGAGTTACCCCTCTTTTAAAAATGTATGATAGGGAAATGACGTCACAGAGGAATTTTTGTCTATGGCGCCGTCAGATTACTTTGATATAGTAAAATACTAAAATAAAAAAAAAATAATTACAATTAAACTACCAATCGATATGAAACCGAAACCTGTCCTATAACCTTTATGTAATTATGTGTATGTGTAACAAATTTCACATTATTTGGTAATCTGAATCTTGAGTTATAAGGGAACAGACAGACAGACAGACAGACAGACAACAAATGCCTCTTATAAGTATATATATATATATATATATATATATATATATATATATATATATATATATACTAGTTGCAAGTACCCGGCTTTGCCCGGGTTTAAAAATGGAGTTTTCTGTTTACCTTTTGTTTTCTCCCTCCCTCCCTTTCTCCCTCCTCCCTCTCCTTCCTCTCTAACTCCCCCATCTCCCTCTCCCTCCCTTCTTCTCTCACCCCCGTCCCCCCTCTCCTCCTCACCTTCCCTCCCTTCCTCCTCCCCCTCTCTCCCTCCTTACCCCTCTCTCTTTATCTCTCCCTCCCTCCCATTTCCCATCCTCTCTCCCTCCCTCCCTCTCCCGTCTCCCTCCCTCTCCCGTCTCCCTCTTTCCCCTTAATCTCTCTCTCCCTCCCTCCCCCTCTCTTCCTTTCCCTCCCTCCCTCTCCCTCCCTCCCTCTCCATCCCTCTCTCCCATCTCTCTCTCCCCATTCATCCCTCCCTCATTCCCTTCTCTCCCTCCCTGCCCCCTCACTCTTTCTCTCTTTCCCTCCCTCCCCTCTATCTCCCTCCCTACCACCTCTCTCCCTCCCTTCTTTTCTCTCTCCCTCTCCCCCTGCTCTCTCTCCCATCCTCCCTCTCTCCCCTCCTTCTCTCCCCCCAGTCACCCCCCTCCCTCCCTCTCTCCCTCCCTCCCTCCCTCCTACCTCCCTTTCCTCTCTCTCCCCCCTGCCTCTCTCTCTTTATCTCTCCCTCCTCGCTTCCCCCTCTCTCTCTCTCTCTCTCTCTATATATATATATATATATATACATATATATAAATACTTATTATTATAAAGCTGCCTTCTTCTAAATCCTTCCTCATTCCTTTACCTTCCTCAAACTGAACAAATCAGAGAGCATGAAAAAACATCAACAATTCTTTACATCACAAAGGCACAATACAGCACCAGCGCGCAAGTTCTATTCGATCATAAGGAAATGACGTCACAGAGGAATTTTATTTATGGCGCCGTCGAGATTACTTTAATATAGTAAAATACTAAATAAAAAAAAAATAATTACAATTAAACTACCCATCGAGATGAAACGAAACCTGTCCTATAACGTTCCACATGTAATTATGTGTATGTGTAACGAATTTCACGTTATCTGTTTTTTCTGGATCTTGAGTTATAAGGGAACAGACAGACAAACAGACAGACAGACAGACAGACAAAAAATGCGTCTTATAAGTATATATATATATATATATATATATATATATATATATATATATATATATATATATATATATATATATTAGGGAGAGTCCAACAATTTTTTTCTATTTTCTAAATTTAAAGGCCTGCATTGTGTTCTGCCAGAAAAAAAAGGTTTTCTGAAAAAAATGAATACAATCGCGAAATATTTAGGGGTTTCACAAAGGCAATGAAAACATTGATTTGGTACTAAATAGTAATTTAATGGTTTTTGTTAATTGATGAGTGTTAAACATGAAATAACGACCTCTAAAACAAATAAAATAATAGAATGCAACAAAGCAAAATGTATACTATTCACTGACTGCTTTTGCTAGTCCAGTAACCACTGTGAGTCTTCTTTACATCGGATTTAATCGTCGGTGGTGCTTTCACCACCTGAAGTAAGAATTGCTTCTGGTCTTCTTTTCTGCATAAAACTTCATTGAGATCCTGAATCAGTTTCATTCCTCTTTCGGCTGTGTCATTAACAACTTTCAAATTGCTTACAACCTTTTATGCATGTTTGTATTCATTGTTGCTGCTCCATGTTTCAGGGACATCTCCAAGAATGAATGTGGCAAACCAAGTATGGAGGAAAATATACCTTTGTATTGTTTGTAACAAAGAAGCTAATGGGCCTGGTCCGCATAGAATCCATTGGAATCAAGACGCTGAGCTCGATTTTTAGATACGAGTTTTCTTGCATATTTTTAAGCATCTGAACCTTTTGCTTGGGATCAATATTTTCATAAAAAAAGCGAGGCCCACAGTAATTTTACTTAGATACCATAAATGTCGACCGAAAGCTTTTTTTGCTGCTTTTCCAATAACTGAATTAACTGAGTTATATTTTTCTAAATCCTTTATAAATTGTAGGTCATTTGATGGCGCCCTTGCTGGCTGTGGGGCTTGAAACCACAGTTTCATATGTACTGGAAACAAAACAGAGGAACTGAAACTGTCCTTATTTTTCAGAAGGCTTCAGCTTAAAGTGCTTCTTAAACACTCACATCTTTTAGCAATAAATTATTCTTGCCATCAAACGTGCTCTGTGTACAGCTCTGGAGCAGCATGGAAATGAATCCCACGTGGTGGTGTTCCTCCAAGAAATATGACAGCAAGTTCCTAAAATTCTCTGTAATCATCTCGTGGGTGACAAATTTGAAGATAATCATTTGCAAACTGCAATGTGCTATCTTTGAAAAGGTCTACTTTAGTCATCGCATCTGCAGTATCATAGGATCCCTTCTCCATAAAATGCCACTGCTCTTTAAAGTCATTGAAAAGTGAAATATCAGGTCAAGTTGAGGGCCCACTTATCTTCAATGCGGTGAACACTTTTTTCAGAACGAATTTCCATCATTTGGTGGCGGCAAGCAAGATGAATAAGACTTTTTTTTTCAAGCAGCTTTTCAATTAAAACACATTCCCCTTTTGGAATCCCCAGTGCTACTTGCTGTTGTGTCAAAACTTAATGCTACTACTTTTTCACAAATTTCCCTGTCCTTCAGAATTCAACTACAGCTTGAGCTTGACTGTCACCTGTTCCTGAAGCCATTTTTGGTACACCTAGCAAGCATTCTATTTGCAATCATGTTACAATCACTGGCAATCTCTCAACATTCTCCCCGGCTGTGAGATCTGGAAGCAATTTTCCATTCCAATGTACAGTTAATGCTACTTGTGGATCAAACAATTCTTTAACTGAATGTGTTGTTTTTTTTTCCTATCTCAGCTATCACACGCCGTACAGTACTTCGACTTAATGTCATGTCACTAACATCGTGACCAAGAGAATGAGCTGTAGCAGCTAGTAAAATGGACTGCTGCTCGATCACTAACTTATGATCTATCTAATGCTGCAGAAACTTCTTTGGACAGAACTGACTTTATGCAGGTTCAGCAATATTCGGGATAAAGAGCTGGTAAATGGAGAACATACCTAAATTTTCAGAGAGCTTGTGCAACCTCGAATTTCATCTGAAAAGTATAGAAATTTTATGTTTATAGTATTTTTTTGTGGTAATCAAATGTGGGGTTTAAATCAAAGTAAAATTTAAAAAAATTTCACTCTTTATTTCGGACCACCCTAATATATATATATATATATATATATATATATATATATATATATATATATATATATATATATATATATATACATATACTAGATATTAAATACGGCGTTGCCCAGAAATCTAAGTGTAATGTAAAACCCCTTCCTAATCAATTTGACAACTGAATTTTTAAATACAGATTAATTTGGTTAATTAGGTAATTATGTAGATTGACACTCCCATATTGGCACATATCTACGTTAATGAAGCTAATGACACAGTTCTGTTTTATGATTTATTACCAATCAAACACCAACATAACAAATAGTAACAAAATAAATCCACATAATTCTTACTACTTTTTCAAAAACATCATACTGTGTCAACGGTCAACCTCACTGCTTGGCATCTTCTCTACCTTTTATCCCTGGTCAGCATTCTCACCTGCCCACATTTACTCCCCCACTAATAAATGTTTTAATACTGAGTAGAACTCATCACACTATTCTAATAAAATTTACAAGTTTAGTTATAACAGATTGATGACACCCCCACACTCCATTAAAATTTCATTATTTTAATTATATTAGTCGCCCAACCATGCGGAGGCACCACGTGAAAGACGCAAGTCTATACAGATAGATTAGTCGCGTTTGCTGAATTATCGAATACGTTAAAGCAAGCAAGACGCATTCAACATTCAACAACGTTCGACAACTCCGCGTGTTTTCTGAATTCTTTACAAAATATTATTATTTTTTTAAAGCTATGAATGAAATTATATTTTTAATTAGTTGTTTTTTACATTACAACATCTTAAAGGATAAATTATTTCAATGAAAAAATGTTCAAAGAGTCCTTGAAAGAGATCTAATTAGTTGTTGTTACTTTTCATTTAAAAGAAAGCAAAATGATAAACTATAAAAAAAAAAAATTATATAAATAAAAATGGAAATAGGATTCGCCGGTATTCATAAATCTTAAGTTCTTCACCAATTGCCTTAAAATGTACACACACAATTGCAGAAAATTACTCGGTGTGTTGATATACAGAGTGGGCCAAAAAAAATGAGAACATTGCGTAGAACATAATATAATTATATCAAAGTTTGTTTAGCTGTATGCATAATATCTTAAATTGCTTACTCATTTACTTACTTGCCCGTTTAGATATATGACGTCATTAGTTTGACAATTTCCAGGCGCCATTTAAGTTTTAATATAACAATTGTTTACAAAAGAAAATTTAAGTTTTTCCCAAGAATGACAAAAATTACCGCGGACGACCGTATTTCTGATTAAAAATTTGCGAATTGAAAAACAGTGGGGGGCTAGGAGAAAAGTCAATGAGTTTGCCAACAAAGCCTGGAGTATAGCTAGTGTCAGTCGAGTTAGCACATAAAATTAACAACAATAGTTCAACAGAACGTAAACCCGTAAGTGGTGGACCTAAATCGGCCAGAAAACAACAGAATATTGAGCGGGTGAGTGAGCTGATCTGAAGTTAAAATGGTTATCCTTACAGTAACAAAAGTCCACGGGAAATAGAAAAATAAACTGAGTATATCACGTTCGTCTATTCGACGTGGTAGCGACATGATTTAAGACTCAAAACGTACAAGCGTGTGATCAGTCTGAAGCTGAATCAAAATGTCAATTGAAACGCTTGCAACGCAGTCGGCAGCTATTTGAGCGGTTTCCTAATGAGATAAGTGTACGAAACATCTGGTTTACAGATGAAAAGACATTCACCGTTGCCACTCCAGTTAATTCTCAAAATGATCGTATTTATTCGCTAAAACAAAAGAAAGCGCAAAATCGGGAAAATCGGCTTATACGAGAACGTGACCATTTCAGCCGCAGTATCTGGCATTAGTTGGTGTTTCTCTAATGGGAAAACTGACATTGTGTTCGTTGAACAAGTGCCAAAGTAAACAATTGAATACTATTGTGAACATGTTCTGAGAGAAAGTTTGTTGCCTGTAATTCAAGCGATATGTGGTCTCACATACGATCAACTTTCTTCGTCAGGAGAATATTAACGTCATTGAGCCAGACATGGCCACTAACAGTCCTGATTTAATCCAGTAGATTATGCCGTGTGGGATGCTTTGCAAGAAAATGTCTACCTTAGACGAAAATTTTCCACAGTTGAGCAGCTGTAGTTGGCAATAATTGAAGAGTGGAGAAATCTGGGACAGCGATGTATTGATTAAGGTAAAAAGAATTGGCGTCTACGCTTAGAAAAAGTTGTTGATAAGCAAGGAGACATTGAACAGGATTTCTGATTGGCTAAATACTTTGCAAACAAAATTACATGAAACAATGCAATTCATTAAATTATATTTTTAAATAATTCGTATGTTATATGACGTTCTCACTTGTTTTGGCCCACCATATAAATATATTTGGTATGAACATCATATCAATAATATTCAAAAATAATATTTAAACGATATGTTTGGTAATATAATTTATTTACTTTTTTGAAAAATAACACGGGAGGTCACAGGTGCTAACTAATATATGGTAAATAAATCAATCGGCCGAGTAAAAACTCATATTTCATCATATTTCTTTTCAGTTAACAAAACGGTATCGTAAAATATTTCATTTTAGAGCATTTTTGATAAAAAAATGCTCTATTGTCCCCGTTTTGTCTGTCTGTCTGTCATCACCCTAGATCTCAACAACCATAAGTCCTAGACCCATGATGTATATATATCATTTTGTAGGTCTTGGCCTGCCATGTGTGCAGCAAAAAGTTCTGACCTCTGAGGGCTGGACATCAATTTTTTTACCGTTTTTTTACTATATTAGCTATATTAATAATTATGTCATTTCATGGCCCCATTCTACACCTTATACGTTCAATAACCCATTCATTTGGTGCGAAATACTGCAGCACGTAGTTTCACCAAGATTGACGTCACATGTGTTCTTCGCAGTAGAGTATTTATTCTTCAGCCACAATAATTTTATTTTTCGAAAAACATCCTTTACAATTACACAATTGAATTCATAAACATTTCCAAAATTTACAAATATTTACTGAAAGCTAAAATACGTACTGATGCATAACACAAAATGCTAACACGACCTGTGTCCAGAATGGAACAGGCTTAATTGTTACTTTAGTTTGTAAACTATTATTTTGACAGTATATTTTAGAGCATTTTCGAAAAAAAAAATGCTCTATTGTCCCCGTTTTGTCTGTCTGTCTGTCCGTCTGTCCGTCCGTCATCACCCTAGATCTCAACAACCATAAGTCCTAGACCCATGATGTATATATCATTTTGTAGGTCTTGACCTGCCAAGAAATGACTTTTTCCATTTCGCGATCTGACCTCTCAGGGCCGTAAAAGGGGCCTTAGTACCGTTTTTTACTATATAAGCTATATTAATAAAGGAGCGCTATATCTCATAACTATAAATCCTAGACCCATGATGTATATATCATTTTGTAGGTCTTGGCCTGCCAAAAAATGACTTTTTCCATTTCGCGATCTGACCTCTCAGGGCCGTAAAGGGGCCTTAGTACCGTTTTTTACTATATAAGCTATATTAATAAAGGAGCGCTATATCTCAACAACTATAAATCCTAGACCCATGATGTATATATCATTTTGTAGGTCTTGGCCTGCCATGTGTGCAGCAAAAGTTCTGACCTCTGAGGGCTGGACATCAATTTTTACCGTTTTTTACTATATTAGCTATATTAATAATTATGTCATTTTCATGGCCCCATTCTACACCTTATACGTTCAATAACCCATTCATTTGGTGCGAAATACTGCAGCACGTAGTTTCACCAAGATTGACGTCACATGTGTTCCTTCGCAGTAGAGTATTTATTCTTCAGCCACAATAATTTTATTTTCGAAAAACATCCTTTACAATTACACAATTGAATTCATAAACATTTCAGAAATTTACAAATATTTACTGAAAGCTAAAATACGTACTGATGCATAACACAAAAATGCGCTAACACGTCCTGTGTCCAGAATGGAACAGGCTTAATTGTTACTTTAGTTTGTAAACTATTATTTTGACAGTATATTTTAGAGCATTTTCGAAAAAAATGCTCTATTGTCCCCGTTTTGTCTGTCTGTCTGTCCGTCTGTCCGTCCGTCATCACCCTAGATCTCAACAACCATAAGTCCTAGACCCATGATGTATATATCATTTTGTAGGTCTTGACCTGCCAAGAAATGACTTTTTTCCATTTGCGATCTGACCTCTCAGGGCCGTAAAAGGGGCCTTAGTACCGTTTTTACTATATAAACTATATTAATAAAGGAGCGCTATACCTCAGCAACTATAAGTCCTAGACCCATGATGTATATATCATTTTGTAGGTCTTGGCCTGCCATGTGTACATCAAAAAGTTCATTTCGCGATAGGACCTCTGAGGGCCGGGCTTCAGGGCTCCTAAGGGGCTTATATGTATTATATATACACCTTGTACGTTCAATAACCCGTTCATTTGGTGCGAAATGCAGCACGTAGTTTCACCAAGATTTATTAAGAAATTCATCAAATGAAATAGTAAGCATGTGTTCTGAGTTTAATTGAAAGTATCAGAGCTATGCAACAATTGACGGAGTTTTCGGACGATTAAATGACTATAATTTAGAATGTTTTCAATTATGAGTCCTATTTCAGTAACCACAAACCACTTGTAGTTAGATTTAAGAGACAATAATTTTTTTCAAATATATGCATTACACAATTGAATTTATAAACATTTCCAAAATTTACAAATATTTACTGAAAGCTAACAAACGTACTGATACATAATACGAAAATGCTCTAACACGTCCTGTGTCCAGAATGGAACAGGCTTAATTACTTGTTTATTTATCAAAACGGTATCGTACTTTAGCGATTATAATTTTGTAAAAGCTACGGAGAGGTAATTCTCTTTTATAATACACATTAATATCGTTTTCACATGCTGTTCGTAATTTGCCTGGTTCAACATTCTTCATTACTAGCTGTACACAAAGCCTTTGCATGAAGATAGACTATTGTAAAGCCAATTGCGCAAACCTATGGATTTGATGGGCCCGGGAGCTTGGCCTGCATATTATGGGAGCTCCCCTCAAGCTGGGCCCGGCGGATATATATTTTGGACCCTCCATCCTAGGTACGCCTCTGTGTTCAGCTTTGATACATATTTTCAAAATATTTTTTTAAGTTATCAAATAATAAAAAATCTAATTAGTTGTTGTTTCTTTTTTCTTAAAACATCCTGAAAGATAAATTATTTTAATAAATAAAAATTTCAAAGAGATCTAATTAGTTACTTTTCATTAAAACAACTAAAACGATACATTCTGAAAAAAAAAACAATAAAAAATGTCCCTAAGAGGAATCGAACCTGGATAGTCAGTATTAAAAAAAATCAATATATAATTCCCAGCGATGGACAAAAGTTAAAAAAAAATTAACTAAATATGTAACTAAATTTTAGTTAAACTCTTTTTAAAAAGTTAAATAGAAAAGATACAATATTGAAACATGTCATGAATGATCATTTTAGTACATCAACAACTTCACCAAACATCAGCTACTCCGTTTGTTTCAACAATAGCAGAAAATTATGGACAACTCAAAACATTTGATAATGCTGGAGCACCACTAAAGAAATCAGAACAAGAGTGCTGGCGAGATGACATGGCTTTAACATAATGCTACAGGATTTTTAAAACTAGAGGAAGCTTACCAAAAGTAAATTTTCAATCGCTTCCAAAATCAGTAATAAGGAGATGGAACTCAAGGGAAATTTATTGTTTGTCATCATTCGTTCTGATGAGTATCTGCAAACAGCTATGGCAGCATGAGATTTCATCAGTGGTACGTGAGGCTGACATCTGTTCACTGTCCAGTGTTTCAATACTACTGACTTTGATAATTATCATAAGCTTGTAAGCAACATACAAAGACTTTGAAGTCATTAAAGACATTATGGTCCCACAGATCCAACTTCTATACCAATGAACCGTTCTAATATATGTGCAGAGCGTGCAATTAAAGTGATACAAGATTTACATCCACTTGCAAGTCCATTGAAAAGAATTAAACATTAAATGTCTTCTACTAATGCACAATAGAAATGTACTTTGTAACATCGCAGTGGTTACGCTCCACGCGCATGCGCTCTAGCGCTATAAAAGGACTATTTTTTTGCCGAATTTTTTCGATGGCCAGCTATAGATATTGTTCCTATCCCTAACCCTATCCCTATCCCTAACCCTATCCTTAACCTAATCCTATTCCTACCCCTAAAAAAAATAGTCTGCCTAGAACGTAGCTTATTAGCCACTTCGTTTTAACATTTGTAACAATTATCAATATTATACTTACATCACTTTGTTAGAAATATCGTGTTGCACCATTTATAATAGGCAACTTAACGATAAAATAAAAAAAAATAGCTCACTCTCCATATACTATTAGGTTTAAATATGTTTTTATTATTGTGCAAATCATTACAATAAAACACATACACACATTTTAGAACAATAATTTCGACTACTTAAAGTTATAAACAAAGGAAAATGAATCATATAAAATTTATTCTAAAAAATTATAACGAAATAAATTTAGCTTGAACTTTAATACGTTAAGGTTGAAATTTACTTACTTACTATTTTTTTATTTAAAATATTAATATCTATATAAATATCATTCATTTTAATGTATGCGTTAAATCGAAAGCGGAAAACAAGAATGCATAATGGTGATATTTCTTTTGAAAAATCTACAGTTTTAAATAGTTTCTGTGGTTTTTATTATGAAATGTAAAAGTCCCAAATATTAAAAGGTAATAATTAACATATAATATCATTCAAATTATTGTTGTTTTTATTACAACACATAGCATTTAAACATCGTCAAACGTAAACAATAGTAATAAATGGAAGTGAAAAAAATAATCGAGCAATTTTTTTTCACTTAAAACATTGAAATTTTTATTTTGTTCGTGTGACGTGGTGGCTGAATGGATAAGCTGCTTGGAATTAACATTAACAGTCATGGGCAGTAACTAAAAATTAATAGTTAAACTATTGTTGTATCTACCTTTTTAAAGGGCCCTAAATGAGATGTAGAGACAAAGAAAGATTATTGAATAATGAATATTGTCTCCATTTTTGCATATGCCAGCTCCCTTTTTTTCATTTTTTAAAACGACAACCTCATATGCTTTATTTTATATGGTCTTTCCATCAAATTGTAAGCACCAGTGTACTTTTTAAAGTTTTACTTCAAATTACTTTGTAATTTTTCTCCTTCTTTCATTAGACCTTTGTAAATGCCGCTTTGAGTTTCTCATTATCTTTACTACTACTGGAACACATTTCTTCGCTCACAAAATCTTCTTTACTCACAGAATCTTCTGTATCCGAATTTGGTAAGACACTTGATTCAACACTTTCTTCAGTCAAGATTTATGTGACTGGCACTTTCCCTTTAAGTAATTTCATTTTTTCTTGGGTGAATCTTTAGTGAATCATCTTCAATAGCCTACTTTTCCTTTTGTTGAAATCTGAAGGTCATAGAACTCTCCTGTCTTCTCGGCACAACCACTCTCCTTTTTCATCTCTTACATTAAACATCGCTGTGAAATCATTGTTTCCAGGACTTCGATTATCTTTAAAACTTCTTAACAACATTGTACGATCATGCCTTTTTTGCTTTTACGCAGAAGCAATTGTTTTATGTCTGTTCACGATATGCAGTTCCATTGGAATTTTTTCTCATTTGATCAAGACTGTCATCAGTCTTAGGTGATTTAATGCCTTTTCGGAAAGACACTAGATTTGAAGTCCAAATTCTTTTGTTCGTCTCGGTAGCTGGAGTATTTTTGACAGAACTGCTCTGAGACAATCCAGAATCGACACAAATACTAATTATGCATATAATAGTTGCCAACTAAAATGTACTGACGGTGCATGGAACAACAAAAGAACAAAATTACAGTTAAAATACTAAATGCAGGTATGACATACGATTTACTGGGCGTGTGGAGGGTGACCTTTTTTAACAGTTGAGGGTTGTTATTGATATTTTTTGTTTAGATATGATAAATATCCACTTATTGGAAGTATGAAATAAAAAATAATGAAAAATTTTTTTAGTCACATACCTAGTGTATATAGGATATCTTGAACGAGAACTGTGCTACAAGCACTGTCACTAAACATGTAACATTAAAAAGATGGATTAAAGTTTATCCTTCCATGTGAGCTTATTATATTTGCGCAATATTGCTCAGTCTTTTTTATCTTGGGGAAAAGGCAACATTTCTGGTAGTAGATCCTTGCGATCTTTCCGAGTGTAAGTGATGATTTTTCTGCATGGGATTTTCATTGGAGTTATATTAGGAGATAGTCTTCTTTTATATCTTTGACTTGTTTGACGTCTGTCAGCCTTAAGACGTCCTCTTGGTTTATAATATAAACATGTCCTTGTCTCTTGTTTCCTGTTGTTATGATTGGGTACGTTGTATCTAGTTTGGTGGCTGATTCTATTAGGTAGACTATGATATATATATATATATATTTACAATGTTTGCATAAAATTCCGTCTTACATACTTCCTCATCTGGGCGATTATCAACAAAATCACTTAAAGTTTGATGGGTTCCAGTCTGTGGTCATCACATTTCTCTGCTTTATCAATGCAAAACATCCTTAGTGCATATTTGTAATACTTTATCACAAGCCATCTCTAGTATGGCTATTAATCATAACTCGGAAATTCTTAACCAATTGTCTGAAAATAGCACAAAAAATTAAAGAAAATTATATAGACAACACATCTATAATATTTAAAAATATTATTTAATCGATCGGTTTGGTAAAATTATTTCTTCACTTTACTTTTTTTTTATACCTCCCGGGAGGTAATTAAAAAGTCAAAGAGTTCTGACATATATTTTCAGTACATGTATTTTTAAAAATAAACCAATCCGCCGTGTGCAAACTAATAGTTCGACAGTATTTTGTTTAATTAACAAGCAGTATCGTAAAATAATTTCTTTTACTTTATTTTGTAAATTACTAGTAAACAAAGGCCCTGTACCCGGACCGGCTTGTAGGCAGGCAGTTGGAGTTGAAAATAGTGAAAAATATATTTAGTAGCGCGTTAACTATCAGTCTAAATACAAAAAAAAAAAATAGCATATCTATGTACTCGAAATGGCCCATGGGACATGAACGGATTATTGTCACGCCAAAATACATTTGTGAATAGAGGCACTTAATAGTACATCAAATAAGTTTATATATTTATATAGTTCATCCCAAAGAAAATAATCCTCATTATGGGTACATAAGCAACAAATCAACCCCCAAACGATTAAACTCAGAACCTAAAATTCAACTATGGCCTAAATAATTTGCGCACGCAACACACTTAGCATTGATAAATATTGATTCTTTCGTAATATTTTAATGGGCTCCTTTCAAAAAGGTTCATTTTATGTTTTATGATGCTCAACCTGACGTATTTTAAAAAAAAAAAGAGAGACATGAGTTAGTGCCTTTCAGGCTACATGTTAGCAGGTGGTTTACTTACTGTTATACACATTGTAGTATAGTACAACATATCGTATGAGAATTAACTAAGATAATACTGCCAACCCGGCGGTGCCAAATCTATGGATTTGGGGCGGTGAGCTTAAAACCTCTTGAGAGACCTCTGCATTTTGACATTCAACACCATGACATGAGATAATGAACTTAATATTTAATGTAAAAAATTTTTGGTGAAACCCTCAGAAAGCTAGGACGGGAGGTAAAATATTTGTGTAGCTTTTATCTGACCTTCCATAAAAAAAATAATATTCCATTAATCCAGTTAGGCCGTATACGCAGAAGACATTAGGCCTCTTAAAAGAAAGAAATATCAAAGCTTTAAACATTGGTTCTGTAAAGCCAGTGCCGAACCTAGGGATTTGGGCCTTTTCGGGGCCCCCTACATTTGACATGAGATAATATACTTAATATTTAGTGTAAAAATATTTTGAGGGGGGCCCTCTCAAGCTGGGGCCCTGCAGTACTTTCGGAAATCGGAACCCCCTTCACACACCCTCTGTGTGAAGCCCCATCATAAATGGGTTAGTTTGCATTGTCAATATTGTACGCAGCGCTACTCATACTCAACCCTTATACAATTCATTCATGTGACGTAATAGTAAAAAAAAAAAGAAAAAAAATATTGTGACGTAGTTGTTGGTTGATAATAAATGGAAATAATTGTACATTAGATAGAAACATATTTTAGAAATAATAACAAACTAACAGTATAAATATTACATTATCTTGAAATATCCGTAATGCTAAGTTGTTTACTTTAAAATTTAGATTGTTGAAAATAATACAAAATAATGGTGAACAATTTATATAGATATTCACTTATAATTCTTTCATTTAATAACAATGTTAGTACAATTCTATGCTAAATGTTACGTTAAATTTATACTTAATAATAAATAGCAAAACTCAGTGGAGTACACACTACAACAAATGTTTTATTACACTATAATACAACTTAATACACTTCTCTTCTAACTACTTATATCAACCTAGGTCTACTGTCAGCAATATGCTCTACTATCTACTCTACTGCATATTCTCTACTCTACTCTAAGCCTACTGTATTCTGCATTCTCTACCGACTGCACACTGCCCTATGGCATGGTCTCTACACTACATTCTCTACCGACTGCACACTGCTGGCATGGTCTCTACACTACTGCATTCTCTACCGACTGCACACTGCCCTATGGCATGGTCTCTACCTCTACTGCATTCTCTACCGACTGCACACTGCCCTATGGCATGGTCTCTACACTACTGCATTCTCTACCGACTGCACACTGCCCTATGGCATGGTCTCTACACTACTGCATTCTCTACCGACTGCATATTCTCTTGTTCTAACTTAACATTTATAAGGTCGGGGTAGGGAGTAGGGGTCGACACCGAACTAACTACGTCTAATTCGTATGACTGTCAACACCGTACTAACAAAAAGTTCCAAGGTAAAAAAAAAACAGCATCCTGTCAAAACATTAAGTTAAGCTATGTTCGGGGGCGTGGCAGTGGGTACATAAAACAATCCTGCAAAATATTTTAACTGCTGGATCAGTTATGATGAGTCATTAGTATGGGAAGAGGGTGTGAAAGTGTCAACCGGGAAGATAAATGGAAGTGATGGCAGAGGGCTAATTCCACACGTCACATACCTCCCTCCTTTCCAAGTATTACGTAGTAAAACAAAATGAAAACAACAACTTGGCTAAAAATATTATTCCCTAGGCATGTCATATAAATATCTCAACTACAACATAAAAATATATATAAATGTTCTATTGGTGCACATAACAAATTAAAAAATTGACAAATATAAATTTAGTTCATAGTTTCTTCTGGGTTTCTTCTTGACTGTGTAGTCATCTTGGATGATTCTCTAAGTTAGTCAACATGTGAAAGGTCAAGTAGAGGCGTGGTGTGGCTGGTCACTGTTTTCAACGTTAAACGAATAACTCTTCCCTGTCATCACTGTTCTGCTGTATTGTAGACAACTGTGTATGACAATTCTCCCGTTTACGTGATGGGATACGCTTAAGGGGTGTCTGTTGAAGACTTTAGTCAGCCTGCGGAAAACTACTTTATTTATAACATAGGAGAACTTTTCTTGCTTTAAAAAAAACGAAATGTTGGGCTTATTATCTTAGTGCACGGGTCATATAAACAAAAAGACTAAACTTACCGTGCATTCTTCTGGTCCTAACTGATCTTACTTACTTCCGTTTCTACCTATTTTTACTTGTATACTTACCTTGTTTCGTCGCCTCGCGTTTTATATATAAAATACTTTTTAAATCTTAAATGTTGTCACGGGTTGTGACTAATTTGTCGAAACCATTCCTTTGTTCAGACCCTCACCCAGCCCACCCCTAAATAACATTAATACGTTTATTATACGATGTATAGTAGTATACGTTCCCACCACCCTTTTTACCCCACCCTCGTAATTGCGTCATATCGCAGGTGGCCAGCGGAACCTCCGTCGACGAACAGTGCCATGGTTGGCAGAAATGCAGTACATTCCACGGGGGATTCTCTCTGACCACTCAGCTCCTGTTCAAATGCCGACAAAGGGATGGATGTCCAGTAGGGTTAGTACTTTTTACATTTTTTTTCAGAATCTTATTTTACATGGCATTTTTTAATAAACAATTATGAACAAAATATGAAAATAATATTAATTTATTTTCACTCAAAAAACCTTCCCCACCAACGCCATCTTGTGTTTACAAATAAGAAGCGTTTTTCAACAAAATTACTTCTTTATGGATTGCGCATTAACAAATATTTGATTACATTAATTACATCCAGGAACTTTATAGGGTATTTTTACCTCCATGTCTGAAACAAAATAAATCAAAAAAGTTTATTTTAAATTTAAGTGCACTGTTTGATGTATTATGCGTCTACTGCAACTGTACCACAAATAATCAAATCTTATGATACCTTTGTTTGGTAATTGTCATAGTGGTCTGCTTGGAATTTGGAGAGGAATCTGCTTGGTTGATTTGAGAATATTGTATTATTTTATTTAAATTTCATTCAACTGTATTCGTCTGTTTGTAATTAATTTTGTAGGAAAGCAATTTTGTCCACAAATAAAGCTTGTAAAGTTTAAAATAATAAACGAACACTCCTTCGCAGTCAGGAGTGTATAAGGCAACCTATAGAAGCAGATTTGTTGAAGTTGCAGTTTATAAAAACAGCTTACAAAATTTTGAATGGTGCATACATTTTGACAGAAAAGAATAAGAAGGAGAAAAACAAGTTGTTTTACTGAAAAACGTTGAAAAAGAAATTCGATTAGCCATATTGTCTCTGACAAATGGAAAAGCAGAGACAATATTTACAGCGAATAGGGCTGTTCTTGCTGAATACGAACTCTATTCATGTATTCGAGTAATTTTTTGCGATACAAGGAATACAAATTCTGGCAGCAAAAATGGTGTGGTACGCAAGCTGCAAAATTACTTTCAGTGGACAAATCCCTCAGTACATAGGCTGCCAGCTTCATGTTTAGGCCTAGTACTCAAGCATATGGATTCTCTTTTTGGCAGGCAAACGTCTAATCCAAACATTTCTTATCCATTTGTTGCTGAAATTAAGCTGCAAATTATGAGTCACTTAAAGTCACTTGATTCTCAAGATAGTAGTTCAGAAATCATGTGAGAAAACAAAAAGGATGGAAAGACGACATGAAGTTCTTACATCGTTTGACGCAAGTATTTCCCTATCACGAATGAAATAAAACCTTTTCAGTAATTCACTTCCAGAGACTGACGGCTTTAAGTAATGCTCGTTGGAATTCAAGTGCAATACTAGCACTTCTGGCATTCCTGAAAATAGAAACGAAAATTTGAACTTATGTACTTTCATAGCGAGGACATGCATGGTCTGAAGTATGGTTTTCAGATCAAAGGGACTGGAAAATAGGAAAGAGATTTTAGCACCTGCTTTGCATAGATACACTGAAGCAGAAAGATGCTTCTTGAGGCACTGGGTCTGTGAAGATTAAGCAATATCTGATATAGAACGAAGTAACTGCTATGCAGAAAGAGCTATACAAATAATGCAAGATATTGTTCCACGTTGAGACTTCCAAAGACACTATTAACTGTTTTATTCTCACTAATGATGAAGCAAAAACTTAATGTATGTTTCCTATGCTGTCCTTTATTATCATTTCAAATTTTGGACACATCTATACTCATGCTTACATGCATTGCATTTGTTGTTCTTATGTAACTTTCCATTACAGTGTTGTGTTATATATATAATATTCGTTTTATGGTTTTGGTGGGTAAGGTTTTTCAAATATTTTCAGAAAAGGTTATTTGTGTCATAATACACTCATTAAAAGTCACCTTTTCTTGCCATGTAAATATGAGGTTACAAAAAAGTCATAACCCTAATGTCCAGTTACTTCTGTCTTTGTCGGTATGACGTACACTCCACCTCCACCCCCCGGTCAGGAGGTCACGCAAGAAAGGGTATGTGAGTAATGTAAGATAGTTTTATAGGCATTCGACCGGGTGTCCGAGTCGTGTCCAGTCGACATTCGACTGAGTGATCTCTGAGAGAGCAGTCGATTTATGTTTCTGATCCGAGAGAAATAGAGAGAGAGAAGAGAGAAACCGCCCTACACTTCATTCATTTAAATTGGATTATTATTTTCTTTGCTGCATTTTGGATTACCTTTGCTCTTTTTTATTTAACAGCCACCAGGTCTTTGTTACGGACTGGTGCCTTTGTATAAATAAAGTATATCTTGTTGTTGTACAAACGACTTGTCGAATTAATTATCGTCCTGTGTTGTACGTCTAATTACTGGTGAGACTGTGTGTGGCAGAAACACAAATAAAAATACGGGTCATCGCACTGAGTCAGCCCTCATACTTCCTGATTTACAAGCCAAGGGCACCTCATAGGGGTCCTCAACAAATGTACCTTAGTACCTTAGCATATGTTATATTTCTTCTACTTTATAATATTGACTCTTAACTCCTTGCCTAGTTTACTTAATATACTTCTGACAGTAGTTTTTATTGTATTCTGCTATTGTATGACAATGTCTACAAACAACATCCTTTAAACATTTGGTACAAGCCCTGGACTTGTGATTGTATAAACCACAACGAAAACAAATGATAGGTCTACGAGTACTACTGTCGTGTATGTCTCTAAATCTAACTTTTGAGGTTGCTGTTTGTCACTTAACTTAGTTGCTTTTTTCTTCGTGTCGTCTTTAACCTCTTTAATATCATGACCTATGATAAGGTCTGTAATAAGACTGTCAACTACCTGTGCATCCACTCTACCACTAAATTAGATTGTCTGTATGTCTATTTCCGCTATTGGGGAGATCAACACGGCAGCTTGAATGTTTGTCAACAAAGAAATCTTTTGGTTGATCTATGAGTTCGGACAATGGTGTCACTGATCAAGATTAGTGCATGGTAATATTTGAGATCATTCTAGGATTGTTTCTGTTGACCGGTTTCTTGAAGTTATGATTCTTTTGGCAGGTTGTTGTTCTGTCAATCAGTGGTCTGTTTTCTAGACACAGATTCACACAATGTTAAGGTGCTTCTAGCAGGTTGCTGTTTATTCAATCATCGGCCTATTTTCTTGGCAAAGATACACACAATAGAGCTTGTGTTTGTTGAGTGTTAGTGTGTGATGACTCTTAATATATGCGCAACGTCGCGGCCTAAGCACATAATAATAATGTGAGTGTTATGATGACAGGGCTTGTGTTAACACGGAATTAATTATATGACGTGTTACTTCATAGGTAAGGGACTTGTTACTTTACAGGTAGATATGTGGGCGTACGTGTGTCAAAGTCTCATGGCCGCTCTTTAATATTAATTAGGCTAAATGTGTGATACCTAAATTAATGGGTTTACTAGTACAATTACAACTCCATGCGACAGTTAACTATTTAAATATGTAGTACTTTACTTTCAACATCTGGTACAAAAACCTCTTACTGGCTCAATGTTTTTGGAACAATTATTCACACTACAGGCTGCTCTTCATTCAATCAGCGGTCTGTTTCCTTGAAGGAAATCCTACTGTGTCAAAGTCAACCTATCACTACTTGCTATCTTCTCTATCCTTTTTATCCCTGGTCAGCATTCTAACTTGCCCTCATTTACTCCATCACTAATACACTTTTTCATACTGAATACAACTCATCACATACTCATAATAAAACATAACAGAGTTATGACAGTAACCATTTTAGTAGTATGCCTCAAAAATTTAGGCTTCCACACATTGGTAATGGTTTCTTGGAGGTATGTAGAGATGTCCGTTTGTAGATTTCATAAATTCTGAAAACAGATATTTCGTTTCAAATTATAGGAGAGCAAAATATGTTTTTTCGAAATCAGTTTTTTCAAGCTGATTCTAATTATGTTTTCAGTTTTCATATCATATCTACTAACTATCACTAAATAGCAGGGATTTTGTCGGTCATCGAGTTTTCTGTCCACAGGTATTGTACAAAAATCAAATGTTAAATGTACATTAAATTTTTAAAATAAAAATAGTATTTTTAATTATCTTTAATTTTTTTCTTTTTTCGGGGACAACATGTATGTTATTTCTGTCTAGGATTGAAAATATTTATATTATCTAGCACATAGCAAAAAAATTGAGTTAGTTACAACAGAACATATAATTTTGATGGAAAACAATGTACGGAACTTGAATGATTGGAAATTAAAACGAGTTTTATAGAAAGATATTAAGTTCACATTTTGGGTATCACAGTACATAAGTTAGCATACAATAGATTCCAACACCATCCTGCATGTACGTTTATACGATCTAAGAAAATTGCCCCCTTCCACTTGGAATTAATAGATCTATGGCATTACCTAATGAAATCAACTGAGCTATACAAAAATACTATCAGCTCAGTGATGAAATTCATTCGTGTACTTCATCCAAAGTAATTCTTTTATTATTAAGATTTTTTTAGTTAGTAAAAACTATTAAAGAAACATAATCAGAAAGTTCGTATACTTCATCCAATAGTATAATTCTTTTAATATTCATTTTTTTTGTTTTGTTAGTTGTTAAAAATTATTGAAAGCTAATCAGAAAGTTAACACAAAGTCAACAAAAGATTATTTCTTCCCTGTGAGAATTTTTATTTTATATTACAATTTGTGCTGAACGGAACTACTAAATGTCGACGTATTTTAAAATAGAAACGTTATTTGTAGATATAACTATCTCACCTACAAGAAGTGATCTTTTTTTTACTAATCTAATGATGAATTTAACATATAAAATGTACCTCTGAATTTATATTTCAAGCTAACGGTTGCATTCAATGAAAACATTTCCAATAATAAATTCAAGTAGGTGGTATATTTTGTTCAAATTCATTTTTGTAGTGTTTTAAAATAGCATTAACATTCGAAACATTTTTATTTTACACTATCTGCTAAATTAGACAAGTATGTTTGAACACAGAGGTCAAACATTCACAGAAATATACTACCGTCCTGAAAGATTGAGGTAGATATGCTTGGTCTGTCAGTCGGTCTACGGTCTCTTGTCTTCGATCTGTCCCCCTGAATCTGACACATCTCATTATGTGTGGATTAAGCTGTCAATTCTTCTGATTGGCTAAAGAGACAGTAGTGCTCCCCTTGACACGCCTGAGACAAAAAAGCTGATGTCTTCTTGGATCTAACTTACAGAATTTCTTTTCGACTTGGATCACTAAAAACTATAGATTCTGACTTGTACTGTTAATCTTTCTGTACTAAGATTTAACCTTGAGCTTTAATTAAACTAAATATACAAGTGTGACCCTGGCGAATGAACTTTAAAAATTGACTAACTAGCTGAAATTTCCCAACTTATCAATTGTTTTAAAGTTGTAGAGATATTAGTGCTTCTAAAGTTGTAGAGATACATATTTACGAAAGCTATTGTTATACCCTCCTTCTCGATCTAATACTTTATATATACGTATATATGTCAGTATAAATATCTTTCTAAGTTAAAATAGTCTAGTCATATATTAAAATAAGGGGAAAATGTAACATCTTGATAACAAGGTAAGCATTCAAAATAAAGGTAGCATTGAGTACGTCATAAAGGCATAAAATCATACATAAGTTTAATACATAGAAGTGTAAAAATTATGTACAACAACATCAAAATTACTTCAGACATAAAAAAAATTCAATTGTAAATATATTCACGAGAACAATAAAACAATGATGCGAAATAGCAATACTAACATGGCATATTAATACTTTAAGATGAAAATATTTTTGTTTATTAACATGATCTAGATAGTCTGGACGAAATATCAGGAATGTGATTATTACTTCCCTTGATGGATTGTATCTTAAAAAAGAATAGTTTTCAAGTAAAGATAATCTAGTCAGTTAATCATTGTTAATGCTCTTGTTATTAAACTTCAATAGGGTTTTGTGAACTCAGTACCCCAATAAATATTTGTGCAGTTTTTTTAATTGATCATACAAGTGCTAAGCACTCTAGCTCAATAACAGAGCATCAGATAGTTTCCTGCTTAAAATCTAGATGGGTTTGTTGATACTATTGTAACTTTGGAAGACAAGCACCTGTTTTTGATGCATATGTGGCTAATATGAATGGTTTCATATTTATTGTAGGGCTTGCAAAATACTTTGAAATGGTATAATTGTTTTGAGATTTGATCAGTTTTACGTAGAGAAATCATTAAGTTAAAACTATCCAAATATTGACTACAGTGACGCAAAACCACGATTTTGAGCCAGTTTGTGGTATCTAGTTCAGGGATATCTGACCCACAACATATTCCAATGAGGGTATTTCGGTGAATCTGCTGTTGGTTCCTTGTTGTTCACCATTAAGAATGCCTTTGTGAACAGCCTGTCACCACCCGCTCCGGTCATCAGCGAGCTGTTCCCAATTGTCGAGGCTGATGCCGGTCAATTTGAATAGCGTTTGCAGACATCCTTGAATCGCAGTTGCGGGCGAACAACGGGGCGATGCCCAGTGGCAAGCCCGCCATATAGGATGTCCTTTCGTATGCGTCCATCTTGCATTCGATACGCAGCCAGCCAGCGTAGACGTGCTTTGGCACAGAGGAGTGCTCAGTGAGCTGGCTTGTTTGAGTACGACAGTGTTGGGCATTTTGTCCTGCCATCTGATGCCAAGGATGCGTCGGAGACAACGGAGGTTTAGGTAGTCAGGGTTTCGCTGCCATACAAAGAGTGCTGAGAACACATGCCTGGTAATACCTTGAACTTGGTGTTCAGTGTCAATTAGTTGTTAGACCATACTCGTTTGTTTAGTCTGGCCATGACGCTGGTTGCTTTGGCAAGCCTCTTGTCGATCTCAAGGGACAGACTGCTGGTGATGGGTGGAGCCCAGGTATGTGAACTCGTCGTCGACCTCCAGAACTTCGTTATCGATAACAAAAGACAACAATAACAAAAGACAACATTAACAAAAGACAACAATAACAAAAGACAACAACAACAAGACAACAATAACAAAAGACAACATTAACAAAAGACAACAATAACAAAAGACAAAAACAACAAAAGACAACATTAACAAAAGACAACAATAACAAAAGACAACAATAACAAAAGACAACAATAACAAAAAACAACTATGGGTCTTATGTAAAGACTTCATAATCATATTGTCACAAAATTGTATCAGGTTATTTAGTCATATGTCGGTACTTTTGTATTATTTTTTTATACTTATGGTAAAAATAATTTTTCTCATTTTTAGAATAATTTTTTTTTAATTTTTGTTGATGGTGATAAAAATACCCAGCTTAAAAATGGCGCCATTGCGCTAAAATTAGGGAGCGGAAAAGTGGGGTGGGGGTGGCGTCCACAAATCAAGGCTATTTTCTTCAATATTTGCTAATTTTTTTACTCATAAAATGCTTGTAACTATTGCAGAATTGACTCAATTACTTCCTTGAACTTCTTGAGGAGCATAGGGCCTCTGTAATTAGTCCAGCGCACTTTGTTGCAGAATTGAACAGATTAAATAAAAGTTCAAAATGTTCTATTTAACAATGGTGCATACATTCAAAACAAAATAAATAATTCTGAATCCGCCACATCGCTTCTCTGAAGTTCACCCACCATAGACATAAATTTTAGTGATACAATTATTGTACCCTCAGACATTTACACCTTTATGCATAAACTCTGCATGGCTGTAGCTGGAGAGTGCACCACAAGCATGTCCTAGGGAAGGTCGGTAGTGGCCCTATCGGATACATCTTCTCTGTAAAATGACTCAGCTATAGGTTGATATGTGAGTGTGCGTGTGTGTGTGTTTGTGATCAGAGGTTACCTATATTGTCAGGGTCCTGACATTAACTGGTGCTTTCATTGTACATACACTCACACAGTTACAGCTCTACATACACTCACACAGTTACAGCTCTACATACACTCACACAGTTACAACTCTACATACACTCACACAGTTACAACTCTACATACACTCACACAGTCACAACTCTACATACACTCACACAGTTACAACTCTACATACACTCACACAGTTACAACTCTACATACACTCACACAGTTACAACTCTGCATACACTCACACAGTTACAACTCTACATACACTCACAACAAAATTATGCCTAATGATAGCCACAGAGTTCATGAAGGGAAGTCAAGCTCAACTAACTACATCAAATATACGACATCTATAATTAAACCTTCATTACCATCCTACTAGTGTCCCTCAACAGATGACTATCAACAGAACATGGACCAACAACTAACCTTGGTGGTCCATTAAAGTACATGTTGTGTCCAGTGAAGTACATGTTGTGTCCAGTGAAGTACATGTTGTGTCCAGTGAAGTAATGTTGTGTCCAGTGAAGTACATGTTGTGTCCAGTGAAGTACATGTTGTGTCCAGTTGAGTACATGTTCTGTCCAGTGAAGTAATGTTGTGTCCAGTGAAGTACATGTTGTGTCCAGTGAAGTACATGTTGTGTCCAGTTGAGTACATGTTCTGTCCAGTGAAGTAATGTTGTGTCCAGTGAAGTACATGTTGTGTCCAGTGAAGTACATGTTGTGTCCAGTTGAGTACATATTATGCCCAGTGAAGTACATGTTGTGTCCAGTGAAGTACATGTTGTGTCCAATGAAGAAGACTTGATGAGCAATAACTGTAATCAAAACATGAAATGTCTCACGAATGAACCATATGAGCTCTCACTATGTAGATTGTTGTTTCATTTACATCTATGATCATGGACCATCATTGGGGATGTGGGGTCAGTTAGGGTTGTACCCAAATAAACATTGGACAGATTTAAAGAACATTTGGACCTAATACGTCTTATAGTCATTAGGTCTCTGTCTATATATTGCAGGGGTGGGCAAACTTTTTCTACGGAGGGCCACATTGAAAACTTGATCGGCGGTCCGCATATATATATATATATATATATATATATATATATATATATATATATATATATACAATCGATTCCGCTTAATTGGGACACATCGGGACCGAGGCTTTTTGTCCCAATTAAGCGGTTGTCCCAATTAAACATACAAATTTACTACTGGCTTCTTGGTTTGGTTTCTTTGAGATTTGTCCCAAATAAGCGGCTGTCCCAATTAAGCGGTGTCCCAATTAAGCGGAATCCACTATATATATATATATATATATATATATATATATATATATATACGTATTAAAATATGAATTAATGATAATAACCATGTATTTGTCATTTATTTCGCATTCACACTTACATTATACACATGCATACGGGCCGCATAATATACATGACGCCCGCGGGTTGTAGTTCGCCCACCCCTGATATATTGCATTAAACGAGTAATATTACAATGTCTGGTTAGGTATAGCAGTAGATATACTGTGGGCATAGAAGTAGATATGTCTATGGGTATAGCAGTAAATATTTCTATGTGTATAGAAGTAGATATATCTATGGGTATAGCAGTAAATATTTCTATGGGTATATCAGTAGATATATCTATGGGTATAGCAGTAAATATTTCTATGGGTATATCAGTAGATATATCGTTGGTTATAGCAGTAAATATTTCTATGTGTATATCAGTAGATATATATATGGGTATAGCAGTAAATATTTCTATGTGTATATCAGTAGATATATATATGGGTATAGCAGTAAATATTTCTATGTGTATATCAGTAGATATATATATGGGTATAGCAGTAAATATTTCTATGGGTATATCAGTAGATATATATATATATATGGGTATAGCAGTAAATATTTCTATGGGTATATCAGTAGATATATATATGGGTATAGCAGTAAATATTTCTATGGGTATAGAAGTAGATATATATATGGGTATAGCAGTAAATATTTCTATGGGTATATCAGTAGATATATATATGGGTATAGCAGTAAATATTTCTATGTGTATAGAAGTAGATATATATATGGGTATAGCAGTAAATATTTCTATGTGTATAGAAGTAGATAACTTTTGTACTAGAGTCATAACAAAGAAAAAAAGAACAAGTTCTGTGAGACAAGTTTACATTTTCATCTTTATACAAATAAAAAAAAATCAGGTACTACACATCTGTAGTTGTTTCAAATACTCTCAGGAATAGGAATTCTTATCAGCTGTATTTTCGATTTTCTAAACAGACACACGCTTTTTGTATACTGAGCAAAATAAACATATACACTAAGAGCATCGGAGAGAGATGGTGGTGGTGTGTGTGTGTGGGGGGGGGTGAATTTGAAAGCTACTTGTTGTGAATGTATATTTGTCATTGCACTATTACTGTTTCGGAGTAGCTCTGCACTTATAGACATTTTGTATTGACGCAATTTGATCTGGCTGTCTCCAAAATGCTGGAAATCGAATTCTATCGGAACAAGAAGGAAGCAATAAGCAATCAATACTCTATAGGAGGGGGTGGGGGGGCAGATACATGGGAACATAGGGGCGACAACACCTGGGGGGGTATTTTATGGTTGTGAGTAATGAGTGAGTTAATGGGAGTCAAGATGGGAGACAACCACTGTCAATATTTGTTTTCTTTTTCTTTTTTAAATCCTTAAGGCTAGACAAAAAATAAAAGGAATGAAAACCAAACAAAATACAATAACAACATTACGATTGCCGAAATAAATAGAATGAGACTATAGCTACATTAAATAGATGCAGAGGCGGCCTTATTTGTGAGCGGGGCCCAAGGCAAATGTCAATGGCGGGGCCCAGGGCAAATGTCAATAGCGGGGCCCATGGCAAATGTCAATGGCGGGGCCCAGGGCAAATGTCAATGGCGGGGCCCAGGGCAAATGTCAATGGCGGGGCCTAGAGCGAGTATCACCAGCGAAGCATGAAAGAAACGTCCAGTTCTGTAACAAGTCGGTAAAGAAACCCCCACTAACGCCGCCATTGTTGTATGATTTGGGTGATAACTGTAGCGCTCCCCACCACAGTCAACTCTAATATTTTGTCATAGATCTATCTATCTATCTATCTATCTATCTATCTATCTATCTATCTATCCATCCACATCCATCCATCTATCTTTATGTCTATCTGTGACGTGTAGAATTGCACTTCTCCCCCACCAACCTCAGTTCACCGGGTCAAGGTTGCAGCCGCCATATTGAATCGTTTCGTCGACGTCGCCTTCCCCCCAATCGTTTCACTGACGTTCTTCCCCCCCTCCAAACGTTTCGGTGACAGACATCGTCGTTCCCCCCCCCCCCCATAAACGTTGCACCAACGTATTCGCCCCAACCTTATAAAAGACGTGAATAGTAGTAGTTGAGTTAGTAAGATGCTCTGAGTTAGTAAGCTGCTGACAGTTATACGTTAGAGTAGTGTAGACAGTTCTAAGATTCTAAGAGTTAGTTGTAAACTTGTAGTGACATTTGTTTAAGTAGACATCATTAGACAAAGGACTTATATTGTATATATATATATATATTCACCTATGTTTAGAAGCAATTAAAGTTAGATCTGTTGTGTTCATATACCAAGCCTTGGCGTTGATATATTTATTAGTTAGAAAAGTTAACGTTACATATTTGAAAATAATAACGTAACACTATCTTTCTCATCTATGTCTGTCTACCCGTCAGTCTGTCGTTCTTTCTTCTCAAATGGGTAATCCTGTCCGTATCCATGTTAGCCTTTAATTATAAATATAATATAATCTATATATATATATATATATATATATATATATATATATATATATTTGTGTGTGTGTCTTCAAATGTACAAATATGTACGGCGTGCACTTTGATATGAATAAATGAATGGCCCACTTTAAACCTACCGCGTATTTACAGAGTACATATTATGTGCGTATAAACACATAACACATAGTAGTAAACAAGGCTATTGCTATTCTTGCTGGTTTTTTTTTGACAACTCTATAAATAAACTTTCTTCATCTTCATATTCTTGTCTTAATGCTATCTATTGCAATATTCCATAATACCGTTACATTATTTATTTAACAAATCGAGATAGTTCGAGAAGAAACAAGCCTTGGCTTGAAGATAGTACGTCTGGTAGACAATGAAGGATCAATTAGAATAAATGAGCTGTGATTGGAGGATTGGGAGTGCCAGATTTTATATCGGGACACGCCCACAGATTCTCAGTGACCTCGACAGTTAACACCAGGTGGTGACAGTTGAAGTAGCCAGACACTGTGTCTCAGATTTACACATTCCGACATGTTGTTACAGATAAACACATTCAGACATTGTGTTACAAATTTACACGTTCAGAACTTGTGTCACATATTTACATATTCAGACATTGTGTTACAGATTTACATATACATAAATTGTGTGAAAGATGTACACACCCAGACATTATGTGACAGATTTACATTTCCGGACATTAATGTCACAGATTTACATTTCCGGACATATAGTCGCATATCTAAATATCCGGACATTGTGCCACAGATTTATATTTCCGGAAATTGTGTCACAGATTTACATTTCCGGACATTGTGTCACAGAATTACATTTCCGAACATTGTGTCACAGAATCACATTTCCGAACATTGTGTCACAGATTTACACATTCAGACAAGAGCACCATGGCTCAACAAAATCGAAACTACCTGTTGCCGACCGCCACATTATGTTGACCTTTAACAAGGTGGTCAAATGCGTCTAGTTCTATGCATATTATTGTGGCGTCATTTTTTTTATTAATTTCAACTAAAATAACTTTTAAAAGAAGTGAATTTTTTTATGTTGTTTACGTTGGGCCTGAAAGTACTCATTTTCACATTCAGCATTAACAAACTGGTTTTGTAAAATTAAAGTTTAACAGTATACATATTTTATTTTTAATTATAAGAAACTTTGCAATAATTTCAGTACCCACTTTAAATCAAATGAATAGATCGGCATCATATATACATTGAAAATTAGAGAATTTGTACACAATATGCCATGGTTTTATTACAGATTGCTCTTCAGCAGTTTACATCTTACATTCATGATCATCACGTGACTTCAGCAGTTTACATCTTACATTCATGATCATCACATGATATCAAATTCTGTGACACCCAAGAATCTCAATCACTGCTTCTAAGCAGTGCCGCCGAGAGGAAAGGGGCGGGCAGGGGGGAATGCCCAGGGGCCCGGCGAGTTTTAGGGGCCCGGACTGAGCTGGCCAATCAACTTTTGAAAATATTATTATCACGGGGGGGCCCGTGACAGCCCTGCCCAGGGGCCCGAAATTTCTGTCAGTGTGCCTGCTTCCTAGTCTCATAATATCTAAATTTAAAAAAAAGGCTTGGAGATGGTTTTCGTTATTTTTTCAGTTATCACACCACCAAACATCCAATGTAAAATAATAATCAAACTGTCCCATCTTTTATCAAACATCCAATGTAAAATAATAATCAAACTGTCCCATCTTTTATCAAACATCCAATGTAAAATAATAATCAAACTGTCCCATCTTTTATCAAACATCCAATGTAAAATAATAATCAAACTGTCCCATCTTTTATCAAACATCCAATGTAAAATAATAATCAAACTGTCCCATCTTTTATCAAACATCCAATGTAAAATAATAATCAAACTGTCCCATCTTTTATCAAACATCCAATGTAAAATAATAATCAAACTGTCCCATCTTTTATCAAACATCCAATGTAAAGTAATAATCAAACTGTCCCATCTTTTATGAAACATCCAATGTAAAATAATAATCAAACTGTCCCATCTTTTATCAAACATCCAATGTAAAATAATAATCAAACTGTCCCATCTTTTATCAAACATTCAATGTAAAATAATAATCAAACTGTCCCATCTTTTATCAAACATCCAATGTAAAATAATAATCAAACTGTCCCATCTTTTATCAAACATTCAATGTAAAATAATAATCAAACTGTCCCATCTTTTATCAAACATCCAATGTAAAATAATAATCAAACTGTCCCATCTTTTATCAAACATTCAATGTAAAATAATAATCAAACTGTCCCATCTTTTATCAAACATCCAATGTAAAATAATAATCCAACTGTCCCATCTTTTATCAATTCGGCTCATCTGATTAAAGGTTTTGCATAGGGATATTTTAACGCGAACCGAACTTGCCTCGGGCTAAACTATTAGTTTACGTAAGTGTGCGCGCGCATGCGATTGTCTGCGTGAATGTGTGTACGCGCCGCATTTATGCTGAGACCAAATATTTGGCACACACATTGTAAATAGCCAGCGAAAGTTTGCCAGCTTTTCTCCCTCACCTCCACAACTGATCGTCTGGTGAAAAATTCGGCTATACAAAAAAATGCGTGTCTGTCTTAACTGAACCCAGTTTACCTGGCCAATGACGTCATTAGTAGGAAGGAGAGGTGTGGGGGCAATAGTTGAACGGAATTCAATAAAAATCATTAATTGATAACTTCACGCAATTGATATTCAAAATGTAAAGTTTAACGCGGTCTAGAAATCTAGACTAGTGTGCTATGAAGGATTTGATCTAAGATAACACTGTCTGCAGTTTAAAACTTGACTTCAAGAAGAATTAGGCTAACAAATAAACATTATGGCCTCGCCAACATGTAAACAAACATCCCAGCTTGCATTGTCTCAGGCTGTCCTTTTGTCTGTAAGGTCACCGGGGTCATGTGGGACACAAGAGAGTAATCTTCTCTCGGCTAGTTCAGTCGCTAAAAACATATCACAATATATACAGGTTTAAACATATCACAATATATACAGGTGTAAAACATATCACAATATATACAGGTGTAAAACATATCACAATATATACAGGTGTAAAACATATCACAATATATACAGGTGTAAAACATATTACAATATATACAGGTGTAAAACATATCACAATATATACAGGTGTAAAACATATTACAATATATACAGGTGTAAAACATATCACAATATATACAGGTGTAAAACATATCACAATATAAACAGGTGTAAAACATATCACAATATATACAGGTGTAAAAGATATTACAATATATACAGGTTTAAACATATCACAATATATACAGGTGTAAAACATATCACAATATTTACAGGTGTAAAACATATCACAATATATACAGGGGTAAAATTTATCACAATATGTACAGGTGTAAACATATCACAATATATACAGGTGTAAAACATATCACAATATATACAGGTGTAAAACATATCCCAATATATACAGGTTTAAACATATCACAATATATACAGGTGTAAAACATATCACAATATATACAGGGGTAAAACATATCACAATATGTACAGGGGTAAAACATATCACAATATATACAGGTGTAAAACATATAACAATATATACATGTGTAAAACATATCACAATATATACAGGTGTAAAAGATATCACAATATATACAGGTTTAAACATATCACAATATATACAGGTGTAAAACATATCACAATATATACAGGTGTAAAGCATATCACAATATATACAGGGGTAAAACATTATGTTCATCTGTTGGCTGGATTTTATCTGTTTCTAATGGAAACAAACACAGGTCACACGTGTGATTGATTCTCTATGTTCACAAACATGGAATTGTAGTTAAGTGATTCCTTCAATTCATGCCATATTTGATCTTGTTTGTAATCTTGAACTTCATAGAATGGACAAGTGGAAGATCATATATATATATATATATATATATATATATATATATATATATGTATGAGTGGCATTATTCTGATATGCAAGCTAGATTCAAGAGAAATTCTTCTTTTACCAAAAAAAATAAAGTACCTATGTGGGGCACTCTTTAGCAGTAGTTGCCCTAGGCAGTTGAGTAGTTCAGGCTTGCGGAGCCGCCAATTTTATTTACATCTCCGGCTCCCACAAATTTGACGACTCCGGCACGGCTCCGGCTCCCTATTAAGATATTATCACACGAGACAAAAATTTTTGTAATTGCGCCACGCAAACATGCCGCTGATAAAAAGTTATGCAAATTTTGCCGCGTTCACCCCCTTAGTCAGGAACTTGAAAAATATACGCATGTCGGTTATGGACCTTTCTCACATGTATTCCTGCGCGTCAGCTGTCTTTGTGAAAAGATCATAATGGGCTTCCGGTCGCTTTGTGTTATTGATATTTATATACTTGATAAATACTTAGCTCGATAAATTCTATTCATTCTCGATTATTTTTTCTACATTTTCGTCTAATCTAAGATATAATGAGTTTAAATTTATTACCAAAATGTAATTTTTCTGACGTTGACAAGTTTTTAAAGTCACAAAATGTCCCGATATCAGATTTTGTAGAGACTTATGTAGGTACTTATGTAGAGACTTATGTAGGTACTTATGTAGGGACTTATGTAGGGTCATATGTAGAGACTTATATAGGGTCATATGTAGAGACATGTAGGAACTTATGTAGTGACGTATGTGGAGACTTATATAGGGACTTATGTAGTGACTTATGTAGGGTCATATGTAGAGACTTGTGTAGGGTCATATGTAGGGACATATGTAAAGACATATGTTATATAGGGACTTATGTAGGGACCTATGTAGGGTCATATGTAGGGACTTATGTAGGGTCATATGTAGAGACTTATGTAGGTACTTATGTAGGGATTAATGTAGGGACTTATTTAGGGTCATATGTAGGGACTTATGTAGGGTCATATGTAGGGACTAATGTAGGGACTTATGTAGGGTCATATGTAGGGACTTATGTAGGGTCATATGTAGGGACTTATGTATGGACATATGTAGGGTCATATGTAAAACAGTATATTTTCGGTTAGCATATATTGTGCGATAGATAGTAATTAAAAATCGGTAGAAAAAGGTTTGAAACTACTACCTCATTCTGATGAGGTGATGGTCAATGATATTATTTTTTAACCATTCTACATTTTAGCTTCAATTTTTAAGATAATAAAAATAAATAATCACACTGAAAAATATATTAAATTTTGATTATTTGAGTTTCATGATTAAAATTAAAAGAATAGCGGCAACCGAAATCTATTATTCGCAAATTCGCGTACATTAATTGGTACCGGAAGTGTATCTTGTCCATTTAAACAAACAATTCAGTATGGGGACTACTTTTTGAGAAAAGTGTATACTAAAAAAAACCCATTTCAGTGCATCCAGAATCATATCATTATTTTCGACCGAGGTTTCACTAGTCGCCATTTTCATAAGTAACATAAAGTTATTTCAAAGATCAAATTAGCAAATAGTAAAATGATACATTATTTAAAATATTTTAAAGACTTCAGTATTTATATTTATTATTTATAAATTCGAAGTGACTATTCGGACCCGGGTACCAATAAACTCCAATTTTTATTCGGACCCCGTCCCAATTAAGTCTGATTGTTATTCGGACCCGTGGCAAATATGTACTTAGCTTAGCTATACATAAACTTTATTATTGTTTTTTGTTTATTTTTTTTTATAATTGTTTGATTGTATGATTTAATCGTTACTCAGTGTCTAGGGTTCCACTAAGCGGACTCTGTATTATTATTTTTTTTCGGGTTCCGTCTAATAAAGTTTAAATATAGCTAAGCTTAGGGCATATTTGCCACGGTTCCGAATAACAATCGGATTTTATTGGGACCCTGGTCCGAATAGCCACAGCCTTTAAATTTATCTACTCTATTTAAGTTATTCTGTTTATAATAAAATTGTTAAATACAGAAAGCGACCATTTTATTTTTAGTCTATTACAAATTCGCTGTCAAATAATAATACAAAATGACGCGTTCTATTTGTCGTCGTAGTAAAAATTTATTTTAAATGGATTGATACAATTATACTATGAAATAAAACTGTTTTAACTTTATATATAACAAAATAACATGCCATTAATAAAATTTCGGAGGGTAAACAAGATTTAAAACGAACACAAAACGAATCCCCATTAAAGATTTCTTGTGGTGATGTGCGTGCACGCTATCATTTAAATGCTGTTACTATTGTAGCGTTCGTAAAAATGACAACATTTCAAATTGTAGGAGGCAAACAATCAAACAAATTTGCAATTTTAAAGTTAAAAAAAAAATTCTGCTGTAAAAAAAAAACAACATTTGGGAGCCGTGGAGCCGCCAGACTTTTTCGACTCCGGCTCAGCAAAAAGGAGCGGCTCCCGGCTCCTCGGCTCCGGAAGCATGGTTTAACTTTCCATAAGAACAGTTCTGTACGTGACATTAGTATTTGTATTACATATTTTGTACGTATCTGCTGCAATGATATTAGTAAAATTTTACTTAAGAATGGTTTTTGTGATGACGTCAATCGTTTTTTTTTTAGCTCACCTGATCTTTTGTTTTGTTTTTATGTAATGGAAATTGTTCACTTCATTGCATCGTGTCAAGCTGAATATAATTAATTTATCTATCTATCTATCTATCTATCTATCTATCTATCTATCTATCTATCTATCTATCTATCCAGGCCCGTAGCCAGAGGGGGGCTAGGGGGGGGCTGAGCCCCCCGTGCATGACCTGAGCCCCCCCGTGCATGATTTGAGTTTTTTTTACAAAATGTTGATAATAACGGCTATAAAACATCAAACATTTTGTTTAATAAATCAATAATAATAAAAACTTAAAAGCTTATATTTTGGCAATCATTCAGGCTATTTATATATACTTACATATATAGCTTATCTAATTTTTGGGCATTAAAGATTGAATCTTATTGAAGTTCAATTCTGGGTATTTTGGGCAGCATTGGCATTTGGTGCTTCAACAGCCGTGTGTGAGAGCAGTTTCTCAACCCTCACATGAATGCTCACCCCATATCGCAGATCAATGTTACAAAAGCGTATAAGCAATCTTTTCCTGCTTGCATTTGAAAAAGATTTAACAGACAATCTGAATGCTGAAGCATTTTTAGGTAAATTCAGTGCTAAACCCAGGCCCGTAGCCAGGTCAAAGTAAGCAGGGAGGCACCAATACCCAGCAAGTGGGCACCTTTACTTTTTCTTTATTTTTTCCTCTTTTTCTTCTTTTTTAAGTGGGGGGGCACTCCATACCTAGCGGGGGGCACGGCCCCCCCAGTGCCCCCTTGGCTACGAGGTTGGTTAAACCACGAAGTTTGCAAATTTGAAACGTATAATAATATAAGTTCGCAACCAGTGCCGACGAGTGGGGGGCCCAATGCCCAGGGGCCCGGCGAGTTTTAGGGACCAGGACTGAGCTGGCCAATCAACATTTTTCGGACTGAGCTGGCCAATCAACATTTTAAAATATTAAAATCAGCCCAGGGGCCAGAAATTTCTGTCGATGAGCATGTTCGCAACCTTGTAATAGTTTTATATATTGATATCTTCTGAGGACAACTAGCAACTTAAATAAGTTAATAAAATAACATTAGCCTCTGCCCTCGTTTTTATACATATGTATAATAAAATAATAAAGTACAAACTCCGTGATTTCTGAGTGATGTCATTTAATTTGCAAATTTACTTTTTAGCAGAATTAATTTTATTTTGAATTGAATAATTGCGACTGTTGTTGTTGATATATCTGTTCTTTGTTTTCAATATTTTATAAGAAATATCACACAAATAGCTAAGCTTTATTCATGCATCTTTGTCGTTCTTCCCGGGTTGTACGTTAAACCAACAGTATAATAATACTAGCTGTACCCTGCAAATCCTTTGCACAGAGTTATATCCCCTTATGCTTGATCGGTAGGCTGGGTTATTTTTTGGTTTCGGGCAGATCCGATTTTTTTCATGGTTGTATTTTAAACTGGAATACTGTTGTACATGTATTAATTCTTTACTTTCGATTTAACGCACACTGGAAATGAGTATTATTATATATGATAAATCAGGTATCTATTATGTAACAATTGTGTAGCAGAACTATTGGTAAATATATTTATAAAGGAATCAGAAATTGCTCAGCCTCAATAAATTTTTATCGGACAGGCTACGCTTACGTCAAGACGTAATTCGTATTTTTTTTCCGGCTTACGTCAATAGATATTTCTCCACACCCTAACACTGTCCCTAACCCTAACCTTATCCCTAAGCCTAACCCTATCCCTATCCCTAACCCTAACCCTAACCCCTAACCCTTTTTGTTTACGCAGTGGCAGCGGTAACATCAAGACGTAATTCGTATTTTTTTTTCCGGCTTACGTCAATAGATATAATAATAGAAGGCGCTTGACGTAAGCGTAGCCACTTCGAATTTTTATCATTAAAACTCTTTACTATTTAAATTATTTTTAACAAAACTGCAACATGCCATGCATTATTGAAACGTAGTTAAAATTATATATCTCTAATTTATAGCTAAACAATCGGTACTAAAATGCACCATTCCAGGTATGAAACTGCAAAAAATTTCTTGGGGAGGGGACTCACTGAGATCCCCTCCTCGAACCCCTCCTCTCCGTTCGCAAGCTTTCGGCGCTTCGCGCCTCCATTTTTGCCCCCCCCCCTATCGCAAGTTTAGGTAATACATCATTAAATTATCGAAATATTTTTTGTTCTAAGACCAATTTTCAACAATGAAAACAGTTTTGGCCCCCCCCCCCCGGGGTCAATGTTTTGCCCCCCCCCCGTCAAAGTTGTCTAGACCCGATCATTACTTCGGCACCACCCCCCCCCCGGAAAAAATTTCTTCGCCCCCCCCCCCGAAAATGTCTTCAGCCCCCCCAATCCAATATTCCTGGCTACGGGCCTGTATCTATCTATCTATCTATCTATCTATCTATCTATCTATCTATCTATCTATCTATCTATCTATCTATCTATCTATCTATCTATCTATCTATCTATCTATCTATCTACCTATCTATCTATCTATCTATCTATATATCTCAATCAACCAATCTATCTATATATATTTTTGTATTTCGACTTATCTATATATCTTTTTGTGTGTCTTTCTTCGAATTATGCATGTGTGTAAATGTGTTTTTGTGTGGGTGTGTTGACACTAGTGGACTTCTGTTCACCATTCAACTACTGGACTCATCACAAGAAGTAAGTCTAGAATATATTTTCCCTTCATGTCCACTGCAGTTTTAAAGAAAAAGAAATATTTGTTACACAATCAAAAACTTGATCAGTTGCCAACTTTGGGGTAGGCCAAACAGGCACAGAAATATTGCGTATCAATAACAGACCAGGGGCAAGTCAGAACGATGATGTCACAGCTGACCTTGACTCTCCCTCCACCTGACCTTCCGTCTGTTTGTCTACCTATTCCTTGCCCTTCCCTTTCCCTCCCTCCCCCCACACCACCCCACCCTTTCTCCTTTTCTGTTTTTAATTTCGATTTATGACTTTCTTTTAAATGGCATTCTCCCTCTCACTTTCTCTCTCTCTTACCGACACTTTACTCTCGTTACCACACGTTACATACATGACTTCCCCCTCGAACACCCCTCTCTTACCTATCCGTGTTGTCAGATTGTGCTACTCACAAATGTGCTACTTATTTTGTAGGCCATGCGCTACAAAAATAAATTGTAAGTGAGAGAAGATTTATTATATTCAAACCTTAAATAATATGTGCTCAACTATGTGCTTATTTTGTTTAAAGGTTTTGCGCAACTTGGGATTAAAATTTACATTTTCTAAGATCACTCCTTCTAAACTGTCCTCTACACTACAGGCCTATAGTCATTCACAGACACGATCTCAATTAGGAATCTAAGTATTTCACATGACATCTTTTACAGCTTGGTCTGAGTTTTATAAGAGTTGGCAGGGGGTTGTGTGGGTTTATTTATATGTTTGTTTACATCAGGTGAAACTATTTCTGGTTTGATAACAGGCTAATTTTAGAACTTACTGTCTTCGCTCACAGTCGCACGTTGATTGATTAAAGGGAGGCAAGTGTCTGTGTGTGTTTGTGTAGTGTCTTTCTTTATATATATATGTGTATATATATATTTATATATATATATATATATATATATATATATCCTACCCACCAGCCAGTTATTCTAAACAGTAGTGTTGTTTTCGTTGACGAAAACTAAAACTAAAACCTTCGTTGACGAAAATGTTGACTTTTCGTCAACGAGAACTAAAACTAAAACTAAAATTAGCAGCAAGACTAAAACAAGACGAAAACTGAAATTATTACAGAAAAAACGAAATAAAAACTGAAACTAAAATATAGTGTTGCTTTCGTTCACGAAAACTAAAACTAAAACCTTCGTTAACGAAAATGTTGACTTTTCGTCAACGAGAACTAAAACTAAAATTAGAAGCAAGACTAAAACTAGACAAAAACTAAAATTATTACAGAAAAAACGAAATAAAAACTGAAACTAAAATATGACCTGGGACTAAAACAACACTACTAAACAGGGCTGGGGAGTCGATGTCGGTGGTGTCGGTAGTTTTTGCCGGTGTCGGTGTCGGAATTTGTACTTTGCCCGGTGTCGGTGTCGGCATTTGTACTGCATTCAATAAAGGCTTATTGAAACATTCTCTTCCGATTTTGATTATAAGTATACATTGATTTTTATAAGGAATCAGTAACAAAAGTAAATATATATTAAACAAATATATTTCACCAAAGCTCAAAATATTTAACCAGAAAAAGTATATATTGTTTATTAAAAGTATACATTAAATAAAAAAATATCGATAAAGTATAAATATACAATTCCAGCAAACAAGCAGAAAATATGCTAAGCACTTGGGAAAGGAAAATATTTAGGAAATTATATGGGCCAGTAAAGGAAAATAACGAGTGGAGAAGTAGAAACAATTCAGAGCTGTACAATCTGTACGAAGAACCAAATATAACAGCTGAAATCAAAATGAATAGATTGAGGTGGGCAGGGCACATAGAAAGAATGGAAAACAACAGAGGTCCAAAAGCAATATATAAGGCAACACCCAATGAGAAAAGGCCTAAAGGCAGACCAAGAAGCAGATGGTTGGAGGAAGTGGAGAAAGACCTTAAAGCCATAGGAGTGAGAGAGTGGAGAAAGAAGACCACGGGTCGGGAAAAGTGGAGAAGAGTAGTATGGCAGGTCAGGGCCATAAATGGGTTGTAGAACCAAGAAGAATAAATATACAATTAGACGTGCATCTTTATGTATATAGTATGAGGTATATACAGGGAAAAAAATACACAATTATCTCCCTTTGCCCCCCCCCCCCGGTGTCGGTGTCGGCGGATTTTAGAAAACCAACACCGGTGTCGGTGTCGGCGGTTGATGGAATGCCGACACCGGTGTCGGTGTCGGCCGACACCTCACCCCTGATTCTAAATTCAAGCCAGCGTCGTAAAACACCATTTAAACTGGCGATAAAACCGCCAAATGGCAACTCTTCCCTTCCGAAACTGACGTTAGGGCTAGAAAGAAAAAGGGACAGTTGGACTATGAAGCTGTAGATAAAACCTAAACAGATGAGAATGCATTTTTTTTTTAAATTATAGTTTGGACTTCTACATAAATTCTCCGATTGTACGATATACTTTTCTGGAAACACGTAGTAAATACTGTCAGTTTTTATGTGATGTTCCTAAACTCAATTATGACAAAACTCTAGAAAATTATTGTATCAGTCGGTGGAAAATTAACTGGATAATAATGTATATGATCTCCATGAAGAATGACCTGATGTATCCCGAATGATATTCTCTGAAGCAATGAATTATTTCTATTTGTGTGTGGAATAAAACAACAACAACCCAAAAACATCAAAATTTCTTTGTTTCTCTTTTTTTTTTAACACATCCTGTCTCCGTAGCTATTGGGGAACAAGTGGGGAACAAAGTTTTTCAAAACTTAAGTTAATAAAACAATTAATTAAAAAGCCAAACAAAACTATCTCTCCTAACTATCAACTGTATTCATATTGGCTGTCACTCTCGAGTGGCATAAATCAAGCTCATAATAAAGAGTTTATATGATCAAGTTCAGATTTTCATTCTTTTATCGACTTTTCTATTTTTTTTTTTTTTTGCAGGTTGTCGCAAAAACTCAACAGATTTTTTTAGTGGTTTATGAATCCTATAGGCTTGAGAATCATTGACTTTGAGAAGTTTTAGATGTAGGCCTACATAATGGCTACATAACAGAATGTTTAATTAAAAAAAAAGTCGTAGTCTCGTTCGCAGAGTCTGCAAATTAAGTCAGTGAAACAATTAATTACACATTGTACACAGCAGAGTTGCCTGTCTGATACATGAAGCTAAATGATAACTCAAATAGCGGCTCTCATAATTTCTTTGTACCATGGCCCGGTTTATAAAAGTGATTTGAACAGCAACCCTAATTCATTCTTCAAAATATAAGTAATAAAAGCATTTTTACGGAAATCAGTTGATGTTATAAATCATAATAACAGATTCAATTTTGCCGGCGATTCCACATAAAACATTTTGCCAAAACACGCAGTGTTGAGATAAATAGGTTAGTTGGCCGTTACACTATTTATAGAATTCGCGGGAACTGCTGCAAGCAGATTAGAATGGCCGTAAACCATTGGTTGAACAGCTTCCCCATTGACTGAACATATGAGATGATGTTAGTTGATAATGTAACATTACGTAATGTACGTTTGTGCCACATGTTCCATGGGACAACATTCATTTTGTCTCGGAGAAGGAGAAAGAAAATGAAAGAAGGTCACCTATGACATCATTTTTTTACATGACTTCATGATTACATGACTTCATGACTGCCGAGCGTGTTACTTAATTTAAGATGGAATCATTTGTTTTCAGTTTTGCCAGACTGGCATGTGTTCAGTGTACCAGATTTAAAAAAAAGAAATTCCACCGTTTTATATATCTATGATTTTTATTCAACACACATGTAAAACACTTATATCATTTTATATTAATTATTTTTTTAAAGTCCTCATCACAAAATACATAGAGGTTGGTCCATTTATTTTAGCACATTTTAGACCTCTAGTCAGTCTAGTCTATTAAATGAACAAAACAATCTCTCCCTCCCCATTATAATGTTTTACTACAAAGTTCAGCACCAAACTCCCAAATACCTTTCATAAATGTGCACAACATTTTCAACGTTCTATTGTATTAAGGCGGCCCCAAAACTGATTTTTATATTTATGAAGAAGTATACCTTTTTTCGCACCTCCATTGACCACTCCTACGGCCTCATGTTGTGCACATTTGGAGCTGACCCACCCAAACAATGTTTGTTCATTATAGAGCAGAATTTTTTGGTTCAATTGCTCTTGTTGAGTTCCATTCAGTGGTGTGGTGCTCCATATTCCACCGTTTCCGGCCAACGCTCCCACGGGCCGGTGAACTGTCAGCCCGTACACAAAGTAAGCCATACACATAGACAAACGTTAAGCCGTCCACATACCCCAAAGAACTACACTGTGGGGCGATGGGCACGGAGATATCCTAACTTCCTTGGTTGCCCCGCATACAGACAAAGAAATGAGGGTAAACAAAGAAATGAGGGTAAACAAAGAAATGAGGGTAAACAAAGAAATGAGGGTAAACAAAGAAATGAGGGTAAACAAAGAAATGAGGGTAAACAATAACCGTTTTAACAATAGGCCCGTTTTGTTTTGTTACTAGGGCTACACAGTATTATGAAAATAAGAAATCAAATGTTTTGGAAACACTGCCTTAGAGTACAGGTAGGGACTGTAGCGGTCCTCGGGAGTAGCGACCAGCAGGGCTAGAATAGCCATTAGGCTAATAACATTATAGATTTAGGCCAATCAAAAATCAGCCCTCGTTATTCTATTCTTAGTTATTTCGTAATTTTGCATCGCTAATTTTACAGAGGAAAACTGCAAGAAATCTGGAAACAGCCGTATTGCTAGCCTACTATATGAAATGTTGAAAGAAATAAAACACTTCCAAGCCCTTTTTTATTACAAGCCGTAACCTGGTCCTGACGACCAGGGTATCCGAGCGAACTCCCCCCCCCCACCCTGCGCCTTGGGATGGGAGGTGGGAGGGTGGGGTGAGGGAGTGAGCTTTTTCATACATTATATATTCTATAGCTATGTTTCTTGATCCCTCTCACTTGATACTTGCCCTTGACCCCGGGCATTAAAATGTAATGCTATGGCCGTCTCTTGTAGGGAACCCCCCCCCCCAGCCCCAATGAATATTAAAAAAAGAAATCTATATGAACGGCATTACAAAAACAACTAATTGGCTCACGGATAGCTCATGGGTTCTCAAACATAGTGCAAAGAGTGCAATATGTGGATATATATTTAAACGAAGCTTAAAATTAGTTATCTAATTATGATCTTTTTTTTAAAAAGTCTTAAAATATCAGCTCTAGAAGACTTCATTCAAAATAAAAAAGCGTGGGTGCTTTGTAGCAACTCCTCCCCCCCCCCCACCACGATGCTATAATTTATGACATGACAAATTGTTAAAATAAAATAATCTGGACTTAATATGTCTATTACTTAGGTGTTTGAAAGTTTACGTATTAACACCAACTATACACAAATAACAAACACAGATAAATAATTATTTCCTTTAATATCTCTATACTTATAAAACGCATTTGTTGTCTGTCTGTCTGTCTGTCTTCTGTCTGTCTGTCTGTCTGTTCCCTTATAACTCAAGATCCAGACAAACAAATAACGTGAAATTTGTTACACATACACATAATTACATGGGGAAGGTTATAGGACAGGTTTCGTTTCATCTCGATGGGTAGTTTAATTGTAATTAATTTTTTTTTTATTTCAGTATTTTACTATATTAAAGTAATCTCGACGGCACCATAAATAAAATTCCTCTGTGACGTCATTTCCCGATGATCGAATAGAACTTGCGCTCTGGTGCTGTATTGTGCATTTGTGGTGCAAAGAATTGTTGATGTTTTTTCATGCTATCTGATTTGTACAGTTTGAGGAAGGTAAAGGAATGAAGAAGGATTTTAGAAGAAGTGTGAAGCCATAATAATAAGTATATATATATATATATATATATATATATATATATATATATATATATAGAGAGAGAGAGAGAGAGAGAGAGAGAGAGAGAGAGAGAGAGAGAAAATAAAGAGAGAGGGAGAGATAAAGAGAGAGAGAGGGGGGGCAGGGGGAGAGAGGAAAGGAGGGTAGGAGGGAGGGAGGGAGGGGGGAGAGGGAGGAGGGAGGGGGATGGACAGGGGGGAGAAGAGAGAGAGAGAGGGAGAGGGAGCAGAAGGAGAGGGAGGAGGGAGAGAGAAAGGAAGGGAGCGAGAGAGGGGTAGGGAGGGAGAGAGAGGGGAGGGAGGGGAGAGAGAGGGTGGGAGAGAGGGAGGGAGAGAGATAAAGGTGAGGAGGGGCAGGGGGAGGAGAGAGAGAGGGAAATGAGGGAGGGAGGAAGGGGAGAGAGGGGGGGAGAGAGAGGTGGAAAGGGGGAGGGAGGGAGAAAGGAGGGAGAGACGGGTTAGGGAGGGAGAGAGGGGGGAGAGGGAAGGAGAGAGGGAGAGGATGGGAGAAATGGGAGGAAGAGATAAGAGAAAGAGGGGGCAGGGAGGGAGAGAGAGGGAAGGAGGAGGGAGGAGGATGGACGGGGGGAGAGAAGGAGGGGGAGAGGGGAGAGAGGGAGATGGGAGAGGGACGGAGAGAGATGGTAGAGAGGGAGGGAGAGGGAGAAAGGGAGGGAGAAAGGGAGGGAGGGAAAGGGAGAGAGGGGGAGGGAGAGAGGGAGGGAGGGAGAGAGGGGGTAGGGAGAAAACAGAAGGTAAACAGAAAACCTTATTTTAAACCCGGGCAAAGCCGGTTACTTGCAACTAGTATATTGAAATCCTACCTTATCGCCGGTCCTCAAGTAACAAAACTGGGACACTCCGAAACGTAACTAACTTGCTAGAATCTAAGCCCCATGTCCCCAATATACACTCTATCGCTTCTTGTACTAACATGCACACAAACAACATTCTCTCACACACATACACCTTTATATATATGTTTACATTTACATATACAGTATACACACCATTTCCTCTGTTAGACCTCTCACAAAGCAACACAGTATCGCTCGCTGGCCTCATTTGACAAATAAATACTTATCGTTATTAAGTGGCAATGTCTTTCAATTAATTGATAAATAGCTACAAAAAAAATTATATTATACAGATCTGGAATGGCATTTACGCTGACTTTTTTCAGAAATGATAATTTATATAAATATTTATATGATCTAAGATTTTAATTTTAAACTTTATATTTATAATCTTGTGTTTAATTTTTTTCTTTAGAGAAATGAAGACGTGATCAATGGGAAATAGCCGTGTATTAAATGATTATTTGCTCTTATACTGTGGCTATTTCCCTTGAACTCAAGGCGTGTGCACGTTTTCTATGTTCAGATCTCTGAAGTCTCTCTTAGAATGAGTTGTTATTTCTTAGGTCTTATTAATTCCTGTAGAACAGCGCACCTTAAGAGCAGCAGAATTGTGATGATAAAGCCGGCAGTGAAAAATGGTGGCCATTGTAGTTGTTGATTGTAAATAGATTATTAAATGATGTGTTTTTGAACCCACGCCTGTGCTGTTATGTTTTTTTTTCGTAGAGCATTTAACAATATAGTCTTGATGCAAACAATAATTGTTTGGATGTGCGATACTATGAAATTTTGCCTGAGGATAATGTAGTACCCGTTGTGCTAGCCCGTCCTCCATAGTTTACGAAACTGGCATATGGCCAAAACTTAATTTGGGACCCTTTCTCTACAATTGCATATATTAGCATGTAGCACATTTGTGCATACACTTTAAGTAAAAAAGTCATAACATTCAGATTGCAGAGTCGTTCTCATGGGCACTCAGACTGTGAGGCTGATTAAGGCCCGTATGCTTAGGTAGCCCCTAACAGACCTTTTATTTTTCCTCCCACTTGCACAGGCGCCTGGGCTAAAATTGCTTAATGCATGCCCCAATATTTTCAAGACGAAGCAATATCAGCATGTTTTGCCTAAGGCTTCTAATTAACCTTAGCATAGGAACGATAAAGATACATCTTCTTATCTCCCCAAATTTACTTTTACATTGATGCTCTAAATTAGCTTGCTCTGGGGTCCTCATACCGTAAAAACGGCCCTGATAACATACATACTTTTTTAACCCGCCCGTCTGAATTATGTATAAGTTAGAAGTATCTGCCCCAGGACGCTGGGCAATTTGAATTAATTATACTATTTACTTCTTACATTTTCCCACTGATTCCCACGGCCACCGATAATTTGATTCTATTCCTTCAGACCTAGGCCGACGTCTGAAAGCCTAATAGACAAAAGTTTAATAAAAATAAAAACCAAAAAAAAAAATCACATTTTTACTGTATAGATACACTATTGCGGCTTTCATCCTTAGGCATTGGAGGCTTATAAATGTATGATATATATTATGTGAATATTAGTGCTTTGAAGCAGCAAGAGAAGCTTCCATGGGTTTAAAGAACCATTATAATAGATGTAATCAATCTAGTCTCAGTCATATATCCATGTAAAGAACCGCAGAGAACTATGGGAGCTTCTCTCAGCCAGAAAACTGGCATTGTCGTAAAAGCTAATATTTTCATGGGTGTATTTATATAATATATGCTGTGTATCAATAACTTTAATGATCGTATTTTACATCTTAATTCATAAGACTCATCGTTACATGTTTTGCTTTATTATTTATAATATTTAAAAAAATAAACATTGCTGAGTATAAAATATCTTTACGTCTTTGAGACTTAATTTCCGACATACCTTTGTTGAAATATGGCGGCGTTAGAGATAGTAAACATTTGAGTTGTCTTTTGATATATTTGTTAATAATAAATCCATAATTTTCGTTGGAAGTTAAAGAGTGGAGAATGCCCTCTGAAAATGTACTTATCTTTTCTAACGTTATATATTTTAATGCAATTTATTTTGATATGTCAAGTTTATAGCTTTGATGGATTAGAACTTTCCAAATTCCAGTCTCACAAGACGAATGACAACATTTTAAAACATTTAAAAAATAGTTTGTAATAAATAATATTTTTTTTAAAGTTTAATAATACTTCCTTTTTTATAATTTAATAAACTTGTCCATCATTGTATATAGGTTTATAGAATGCTCTGTTTTATAAACCATTCATGGGCATGACATCAATTCATCAATGAAAATCTTAGTCATAGAAATTCATAGATAGTGTGAATGCAGGTTTTAATTGAAAATTACTTACAAGCTTTCATTGCATCATATGTTTTGAAACCAATTCTGAAGTCAACTAAAATAAGTGTCTCAAGTAAAACTTTTTAAAGGTATAAACAATACAATATCCAACGGTTTGAACGTCTCCCAGGACAAAAATTTCTGATTTCTCTGTTGCTCGTGTTTTTGTAGCAAAGGGTGTTTTTGCAAGATGGGGTTGCTAGCCCCATGCTGTACCCTCCTTTTTCAGTCGGACTTGGGACTGTCCTTGGTGGAGTTTTCAGTTCTTTCAAGGATAAAATTATAATTTGAATTGTTGTTTTAATTGAAAATTAATTACAAGCTTTGATTGCATCATATGTTTTTGAACCAATTCTGAAGTCAACTAAAATAAGTGTCTCATGTAAAACTTTTTAAAGGTATGAATAATACAATACCCAATGGTTTGAACAAAGAAATAGTTTTCAGTAGGGATAAAATACTAGAAAATTAGGCATTTTAGAATGTAAATCTGTTATAAGACCTAGTGCATTATTAACTGAAAATAGTCTAACTGCAACTGCAGTTTTAATTTATGTATTAATGGTTTAAACTGTTTGCTTTTTAATTTAAAGTTAATTAATCATGTTATTACATAGAATCAATGACACAAATTGCCAAAGGTTATACACCTGACTCTGGTACTTCCAGAAGAATTTTAAAAAACTTGAGGAATTCTCTCAATTTTTCTTCATTTTATTGTTTTTGTAATTAATTTAATGTCATAGTGAGCCTGTGTTACAGGAGGGATTGTAACAATTGTTCTATGTAGCATTAATGCAGTACTATAACTTAACTATTAAGTCTATTAGTCTGAATTTTCACTCAAACCTACCTACCAATAGTACAGTTATTATGAGAATTTTCACAATTTTTCCTTTTCTTAGATATTTTTCTTTTTATTAATTTTAAATTCTTTGTAACTTCTCACATGCCAGACACTAAAAAAAAAACATAAGTTGATTTTTTACTAATATCTTTTTATATTGACGAGTATAACTTAAAATATGTAAGATTCCTTGACTTTTAACTGTTTCATCTTAAAAGCTGTGTAATCTGAAAAAAATTAAAAGATTTTCTTTAGGTATTTAGTGTTATGTTTCCATATTATTTCAGCGCAGACCAAAAGATGATACTTGGACTTCTGCTGAATTAAATAAAGCATTAAAGGTAAAAGCAGTTAAAACATTGCAGAAAAGTAATCAGATATATTTATAAGTTATTGTATGTGAATATTAGAGCTGTTCTTCAATGCAAAAAATGTTACCAAAATGAATTGCATGATTCATCAGAATTAATGCTAGATTTATTGACCAAAGTTTTTACATTTATTATTTGTATTCAAATAATTTAAAAAATAATGAACTTTTCTTATTAACGACAAAGCCAAAAACAGAAAAGAGAGGTTTGGCAAAGAACCATTGTGGTATTAGATGCCAAATATTATTTTCCACTAAATTAGCCAAGACTGGCTGTTTGTCCTCATTTAGCTTAAGTCATTGTAGCTTATCCAATTCATATTCAATTTGCTGCTCATGTCTTTATTTATCAGTAGTTGTCTTTGTCAAAGAGGAGTGCGGCAGCAGTGGCTTATTTTCAGAATTGGACGACAGTTCCTGCACCTGCATTTTCTTTCATTGTTGTTCTGATATGCGATGATCATCATCAATTTGATCAGAATCATTAACCTTAAGGGGAGGTGGGGTGTCATGGTATAGTTATTAGTACTACGCACACAGGTGTGTGTGTATCTTTGGAGCTTGGCCAACTAGGTCAACATGTGGTCACTGGGTCATGATTCGAGATGTGTATAGAAAATAAATATGTTGTTTATTATTCTAGATATTTATAGAAAATAAATATGTTGTTTATTTGTAAATTGTATTGACTAAATGAGTGAGAGACAGAGCGATGTGGAATGTTCGAGATGGATGGAAGGAAATTATATAAAGACGACGTTCAGTTGAGAAAGGGGATTAAAAAGAGAATTAAGTCAATTGAGTCAGAAGTTCAGTTGAGTATTGAGAGAGTATTCGAGTATATATCAGAAGTTTTAGTTGATCAGTTAAGTTTATTATTAACAAGTATTATTCATTGGATTTATTCTGTTTATTTATTTTATTGTGTCGTCAATAAATCGTATGAACCATGGACATGAATTGAGTTTTCATTATTAACCAGCTCACACAATAACGTTCTTTTACATGGGGGCTGCTTGATAATGATGAGAGCCACATTTCTGTTTTTTTTTTATAATTTAATTTGCTTTAAAGTGCCACATTATTGTCAATTTATCAAGATTTAGAGAACAAAAGTAGTTCAATTTTAGAAGCCACACAAAACACATCAAAGAGCCACATGCTGCTCTAAAAGCTGCCTTTGCTCACTATTGTACTATAGATTCCAGCTGTTGCTTTATCTCTAGAAAATAAACTTTTGTCAAATCAAACCCATAAAAAGAGACTAGAAATGAGCTCTAGAACTGTTGACTTGTGATCCTGCAATTTCTATTAATAAAATTGGGTTATTTACTGGTAATAATAATTTTGAAGCATTTGAAATTGACGCTTTTAGGCGTTGGATTACAAAGGTAAAACCTTTACATTTTTTTTACTCATTCATCACACTTTAAAATATTTATGTATTTTTTTATCAAAATTATTTCAATTGATTTTTACACTGACACCATATTTTTTCCTGTCTGGATCATTTTTTACTTTTTCAAAAAGATTTTATAATATGAAATTTTGACAAACCATGCCAAAAAGCTGATGATTTTTCCATAGATAAAAATGCAAGTCATATCTTTTTAGAGTTGCTATAAATACTTTTATTCAGTTTAAATTAAGATTGGAGTATTGGTAATAGGAGATCAGGAACTATAAATTAATATTTTTTTAGAACATAAGTAACAATTGATTTCTTTTAATCCTATTATTTTTCCAATTTTAACAATTCTAGCTTTTAGTTTTTGCTCATATATCAACATATTATTTTATTCTTTTTTGTTTGCTATTTTTTCTTGGCACAGGGCTCCAAAGATGACTCACACCATTCTAAAAAGCGCAAAGAAGATGATGGTTTGTTATAAAATGTTTTTACTATATTGTAATTAAATGACTATTCACATTTAAATTTTTAAAGAAATTTAATTTTCATCTGCACAATATTCAGAAGCCGTTATTAATGTTATGAATTTTGATTTTTCTTAGTTTATACCTTTACTGATAACATTTTTGTAACCAATGTCATTTTAGGTGAGCGTAGACACCATCGTGATGAAGTAAATAGTTCTGATCATAGAAGAGAAGATAGAAAGAGCTCTAAAAGAAAAGAGGAGGTATAAAGTCTGTTGCATTGTATTAATTTTCATTTATTTCTCATAGTCCAATATAACGGCAGGATATTTTATTCTCTTTTTTTTTTTACAGAGAATTACAAAGCTTTTTCCAAAAAAGAATCCTTCTATGGCATGATATTCTGATTTTCTGTCATACTTTAGCTGTCTCTATTTAAATTTTTTTTTTTATTGTTGCTTTTACTTTTTTAAAAAAAAAGATATTATAGCTTAATTAGTAAAAAAAATTCTTATTTTAATAATTCATGAAAATTTAAAAAAAAAACCGAGAACCAGTCCTTCCTAAAAAAAGAAGCAGTCAGTACATTTTTCAGTAATTAAGAAATCCTTTAGCCCTAAACTTTTATTTTTAGCTAACATATTTCTTTTACATTCATCATCTGGCCTCCTAGGATGAGAAGAAAAGTAAACGACACAGAGACAGAGGCGACTCTGTTGAAAAAGTTCAGCTGACAGAAGTAAGTTGTATATTGATAAACAATATCGAAATTTAAAATAACACTGGGCAACAAAAAAATATTTTTTGAAAATCGTCCTGGGTTTTCCAGTTGAATTAGCGGATCATCAGCTGATAAACCTCTGACGATTTTTTTCCATTTTACTCAAGAAATAAAAGTTTTTATTTATCCACCAAATTTGATAAGCATAATTATCATAATATTAGTATAACAATGAGCGTTACGTAAAACAAAAGTTCAGAGTTTAAGGCATAAATCGGCGTTTCTTCGATTCCCGTGTGTGAGCAGCTGCTGGGTTGTCTCTCTTCAGCGACCAGCATTAGTCCGCCAGCATGACTGCATCTCATCTCCCCTGGTACCTTTCCTCCATTTGGCGGATGTCCTGATGGAACCTTTCTCCCTGCTCATCTCCATGTGTGAGAAGAAGAAGTGCATCTTTATTCTCTTCAAACACCCGATTTTTTGGAAGTCCTCTATCATGCTGCTGATGAGTCTGGCGTGGTTTGCTGCCTTCGTGTTCCCCAGGAAGTTGTTCACCACCTGCACAAATGATTTCCAGGCGGCGCACTCAAGCGTGTTCATGAAGTTTTGGAACTCTGTGTCCTTTATGAGCTGCGGTATCTGTGGGTCATCAAAAATGCTGGCCTTCAGCTTCTCAATGGTCAGTTGAGGAAATGCTCGGCACATGTAGTTGAAGCACCTCCGATCCTTGTCCAGAGCGAGCGTAAACTGTTTCATTAACCCAAGCTTCATGTGTAGCGGTGATGTTTCTCGCCCCAGGTACTAATTGATCTCATGCCGGCCACTCTTTACATAGTGCTGGGCTCTGTCGCGACTGTCCCACATACATATAAAGCATGGGTACTTCGTGAACCCGGACTGCTGACCAAGTAGAAAGTTCACCATCTTCAAGTCGATGCAGATGATCCATTGGTGCTGCTCATATTGGATTTTGTCGAGCACATACTTCACTGCTTAATATTTCTCTTCAAGAGTTGTGGAGTGCGCAAGAGGGATTGAGACGAACTGGCTCCCGTTGTGGAGAAGTACACACTTCAAAGAGCGCTTGCAGCTTTCAATGAAGAGTCGCCAATCTCTCGGATCATATTGAGGACCGCCGAAAACCGGCGACATCTCGGCAGTACACTAGGTCTTCCTCCTGGCAGAAGTAGCCCATATAGTCCTCATGATTATTTTGCTGCTAATTTTTATGCAGCTAATTTAGAGAAATGATTGAACTCAAAACCCCTGATATTAGAATACGTATAGCTCGTCAGGTAGGTATATGGCTGTATCTCAAGAAGTTGACCTGACCGAGCAAAATCAATGTGATAATCGGACTTAGAACACCAAAATTAGTCTAAATCAGTTGAAAAACCCCTGACCATTTTTTGGCTGTTGCCCAGTGTAATTACTTACTAGCAAAATATAAATATCTGTACTGAGCCAAATACCGGACAGATGGGTGGGTGGTTTATCTCTCACTTGTCGACCTTAGGGTCCCTGGTTCGATCTCAGGTGCATTTTTCAAGTCATGGTTGAAGTTCCTTCCATGTCTCCTTTGGTGCCTGCATTGTATTACTCTCCAGGCTGTGGTGGGGATGAAAGAAAGGCACTACACTACAAAAACCTAAAAATTGTCCCAATTAGGTGGGTGATTTTTTTAAAGGGGATGAATGGTAGTGCGGTTAAAGCACTTGACTGTTCACCTTAGGGTCCCTGGTTCAATCTCTGGTGAGGACCAATGGATTTTTCAGGTCATGATTAAAGTCCCCCTGCTATAACTCCCGTGGTGCCTTCATGACCATTGCACTATAGTGGGGATGAAAGAAAGGCACTGCAAAAACCATCCCATTAGTGGTATATAGGATCTAAGAGATTTAATCTCGTCCTTACTGGGACTTCACACACACTGAGCCCAAATATCTAATGCTGTCTTATTTATTTACCACACTTGAAGCTATGATTCTTTTAATAAGTTCGACATCAATATCTAATTAATTTTTTTATATATGCAGTTCTGTATACTTATACACTTTTTACATTACAGTTTTATTAAATATAATTGAATTTCATTAAATACATTCTGTCATAAATTTTCTGCTATCAAAAAGGCTGCTGGTAATCCCGTAGGTATCTATTTCTGTTAGAAATTCACAGTTGTTGTTATCTGCAAAAAAACATCTTTAAGTTGTGTGATGAGTGATTTCCTCTTATAAATACTTATAAATACATGTATTTGGCTGTAAAATAATTTATTTTGAGTTTAAAAGCGACTATTTATTTACATAATTATAAAATGGGGAAAAACAAAATTCTTATGTATTATTAAGTTAAAATTGTGAATGACTTATTTCCACTTTAAAATATAGTCGATTCATTATGGACAATAACTAAAACAATAATTTAAATAAAAAGTTCATGTTACTTGAATATAAGAGTAAAAAAATTCTTTAATTTCAATGAAAAAGAATGATTATCAAAAGTTTGCTTTAATAAGGATTAAATAGTTTTTTGAAGATACCCTACATTTTTTTTATTATTCATGTTAAATTTTTTTTGTTTAATCACAGCCTGTTTACTAATTTTTTTTATTGCTTTATTAAAATATTGTTTTGTTTATTCTTCTTAAAAAATTTGTTTTTATCAAATTATCATAATTACATTCTGATAGGCTCAAAATTGAAAATTAAACACAAATTAAGTCTAATGTCTATTGAATTTCATAATGATAGCTCATTTATATTTTACTTTTTATATATGCTGAATTTTGTATATGTTAAGATTGTAAATTAATATTTTTTTGATATAGTTCATTATTATATTAGATTATCATCCATAGATTGATTTTTTACCTGATATTTTAGGAGGATAGAGAGAGGTTACGTCAGGAGAGAAGATTAAAAAGAGGAGGAGGAGGTGCAGAGGTAAGTGTTTGGTAATAAGTATTAGTTCTCTGTGAATAATTAATTCTCTCTCTGAGTATGATTAATTCTCTAAGTACGATTAGTGTTTTGAGCATTAATTATTTTGAGTGTATGTTTTATAAAAAGAAATATATTTTATACTTTATTACTTTATCATTATATTTTTTGATGATTTTAAATTTTAGGAAAAAAGACACAGAGTCAAAGAGAACAAACCAGAAAGGATTGTAGATGAGGATGAGATCAGAAAGCAACGGCAATGGGATAAAGAAGAGGAAGGAAAAAGTGAGAGAAGGCGTAACCAGGAGGATGAATCCCAGAAACACAAAGAAGATAGAGAGAGAGAAAGGTTGTTTTATTTTCCCCAGAATAAGTGTTTCAATATAATGTATCATAAATCACCCTTAGACTATTGTTCAACCATTCATTTAGGCAACATTAATTTCATTTAAAATTTCCTATCCAATACTTATTAATTAGAAAACTTAATTCAAATACTCTATTCATGTAATAATTATAAGATAATAAGTACAATATTTTTCTTATGGGTAGTGCAGTGCTAGAACCGTATCAGCGATACAATTCTAAAGTACCATATTTATTCTAACACCTTATTGGTGATAAGTATATAGGTCCTACATAATATTTATCCTGGTAAAGCCTATAAAAAAAATTACTGTCAGGTTATTAGCATGGGATGGTGAATTGCAACATTCTTTATCATAGACAAAGCTGTTGGACAATATCTTATAGTAAACGCAATATCTATTTAATCCCTTAAACCTGCATTATGAAACGGAACATTCACCATGAACAAATTATTGACCAAACTGTCTGGCACACTTATGGAACAGTCCTCACTCAAACATGGAATTCCAAGATCTAATTATTGAATGTGTTAGATCATATCTGTTAGTACTTGCGCACATTAAATTGCTTTATTAATATTCAAATGGTTTAAACATGTGATCAGAAGGGTAAGTGAGAAAATTTTGCAGATCTGCAGAAAGATTTGGACATCTTGATGGATTTCTGTAAATAAAAAAAATGATAAATTAAAATATTCAAACTAACAATGTTTGCTTACTTAAACCACTCACTTCACAAACTCTAGGCTTACTTGAACTGGGGGATTCAAGTGATTCACATCAAGCTTGATGTTGATTCTCAGTGTTGCTATGAAATACCTATTTCCCCATTTATAAGCACCCCCTTTGTATAAGCCCCCCCCCCCCCAATTTTCGGACTGTGAAGTTTTGAAAAAAATATTTTATTAGAGAAACAAGTTATAAAGAAAGAAAATTTACAAAGAAATAAAATTCAAGATTCATAACAATCACTCATACACTCCACCCCCCTACTTTTTGGGCTTGAAAATTTTGGATAAAAGGGGTGGCTTATACATGGGGAAATACGGTAAACACCTTTTTATTAAATACATTATTAAGAATCTCTGAGATGTAACATATGAAGGGATTGTGTGGTTAGCACAATGCCCAGCCACCTTTACTTACCTAACTAATGTCTGGTATCCATTTAAAGCTGGGTAGACTTGGGGGATTTAACATTGAATTTCAGCTGGGAAAATTCCGTTGGTTCTCAAGCAAAGTAATGCTAAAAATTATACTCAATTGGTTATAGCCAGTAGCTGAGGAACTACTGGCAGAAGAAAAGGCAAGTTTCAGACCAGGCAGTAGCACAATTGAGCAGATTTTGCTCATAGAAAAAACACACAACACCAAGGCGAACTTCATCATAACTTCGTAGACTTCAGAAAGCCTTTGATCGAGTATGGCATGAGGGAATCTGGCAAGTTATGAGAAGCTACAACATTGAGAACGGACTGGTACAAGTGATCAAATCAATCTACAATCAAGCGAGTTGTGCAGTCCAACTCAATGGCCGTGTAGGGGGTCAAGACTGCATTCTCTCGCCAGTTCTGTTCAACATCTTCCGAGAGAAAATTATGCAAGTAGCACTTGTCACAACCCAATTGGAAAACTCGTGGTCTGGGGGTACATTGGCGAAAGGTTCTCCCAGGTCTCCGTAGGTTGGACATACACAATAATATTTATATTTATATATCATATACAAATCAATGACTCTTTGTAAATAATCAAACAAATAACTTTAAAGCAAGTTATCAATTACTATACAGAAAATATTATAATTATGTGTCAATTTTCATCACCCACCCACTTAGATTAATACAGTATATAAACTGGCATAAGGTCCAAATAGTATTAACAAACAATAAGTAGACTATATTATAAAACATCAGCTATTACATTATAGTGTCCAGCCTGGGCCGTCTAGGTCTAAACTCCCTCCAAAACAGCTAGGTGTCCTTCAAGCCAGGGCTGTCAAGGTGCACTCCAGGCAGTACTATTTGTACAGGTTACATTCAATTCAGGGCCTACATGTTACAAACAACATCATTTAAGACATAACACAATGCTACTTCTATATTACACTACACAACGTATTGTCTAAACTACACAACATACGTCCAGGTTGGTCATCCTACCACACACACCAAACATCATATATGTGAATAAACCGGTTACATGGCATAGGGCGAATGCAAAATAAACACACACACATCAAACATGTATGTGAATAAACCTGTCACATGGGCGAATGCAAAATAAACTACCCAAATCTAAGCATTGTACGTCACTTGCAGCTGTTCACTAACAGAGCGCCTCAAGTTTATACCATGCGCACCAAAATGTGCGCACATCCTTTCAAACATACATGCTGACCTGAACTCTATGCTATTCTGACATCCACCCTTCCCCCGTCTGCCATTTTTTGACAGCACTCACTGACCACCACACGTCCATTTCCATTAGTGAAAGACCCCTATGCAACCTAAGATTTCCTGATGATATAGATCTCCTGGCTGGAAGCAACAGTGAACTACAAGAGCTGACTGACAAGCTTGCAGATAGGGCGGGTGCATACAGAATGGAAATCAGCTCAGAGAAAAGATAGATAATGGTTAACATTATGCAAACATTATAATGAACCATCAAAAGCTGGAAGAAGTATAGAACTTCAAATACCGTTGAGCCATCTTTTCCAAAGACGGAAGCTGTGAAGCAGAAATTTGAGCCAGGATTGGGTCAGCAATGGCGGCTATGGCTGAATTAAACAGAATTTGGACCAGCAAAAACATTAGCCTACCAATGAAGCTCAGACTTTACAGAGCCCTAGTTAGAACAATGGCCCTGTATGGAAGTGAGACATGGACATTTCTAGCACTTCTAGCAGCCTTAACAAACAAACTACAGGCATTCGAAAATAAATGCATGAGGAAAATCCTTCGAATCTCCTACCTAGAATGCAAGACCAATGAGTATGTCTTGGAAAGAATAACCTCAATTGCTGGCAGTCAGGAAATGATTATGGCAACAATCAAGCTACGTAAGATGGCATGGTTCGGACAAGTGTCAAGGCATGATAGCCTGCCAAAAACTATTCATCAAGAGACTATAGAAGGAGGCCATCACAGAGGGCGCCAGTGGAAATGTTGGTTTGACAATATTAAAGAATGGACAGGGGCTACCAATGAATGAATCAAAGGCAGCCAGGCAGGGTAGGCAACTATGGAGAAACATGTCTGTTGAGGTAGCCATGTGTTCCCCCTAACGACAGCACTGGTTATGATGATGACATGCTATTTGTGATTGTGTAATTTACTAAAACCTTTAAAGAATTAACCTTTTAAGTTATTGTTTTTCATTTTTATATAATAATTGTGCATCTCACATAATTTGTCTTTCTTGTTACAACATTGACATAAATTGCCATATGTTGCATAGAAGAAAATATGAAAAGGAAAAAGAAAGAGCTCGCCAAGACGAGGGAGAGAAAGAGCGCAGACGTCACAAAGCTGAGGTTGAAGATGATGAAAGGAATCGCCGTCACAAAGAGGTTGGGTCATCACGGCACCATAAGGATGGTGACAGGCATCACAGATCAAAAGATGAATCTGATCATCATAAATTAAAAGATACAGAAGAGGTCTGAACAGATTTCCATTTTAATATAAATGAAAAGCTAATTTTTGTTATATATTTGTAAAAAATATTTTTATTCATACTATTGTTTCTAAATAATGCTTAAAAAAACATAGACATCATTAGTGAGTTTGGGAAATTAAAGTTCTGTTTGTAAATGGGATGAAATCATCTAGCTGTTTTTTTTCTAGGATGAAAGAGAGAGAAGGCGACAAGAACGTAGGGAGCAGCGCGAAAGGGAAAAACTCCAGGAAAAAAGTAATGACAAAGACAGAGAAAGGCACAAAGACAAGAGCAGGGATAGGGACAAAGATCGAGACAGAGATAGACAAAGAGACAAAGATACAGATAGAGTGAGGAGCAAAGAGAAAGTAAGAGAAAAAGAAAGAGACACATTTAAAGACAGTAAAAAGGAAAGAGACAAAACAAAAGAAAGAGAAATCGGTAGTCTTAGAAAATCTGAGGTATGTGGGTTAGTTAAATTAGATTATTTAAATCTTTTTCTTACAAGCTCATTAATGTGAATGGTAAAAATAATATTTTCTTACCATTATAACAAATATTTCCGTCATCAGTCAAAAAGTTTTGAGAAAGACAGAGATCACAAGTATTATAAGAATGAAAATCTGGAAGATTCAGAATCTAACAGAAGGAGCAGCAGACAACAAGAGGTTATACTTGTTTTAGTTTTGCTTTAGTAAAGATAAACTTCATTTTTCCAGCATCATCGGTTCCACATATCGCTCATAACTCAAAGCATATCAAAAGCACTTATATATCAAGGCAGATTTCCCCATTTGAAAACTCTGATGATTGGTTCCAAATAAATTTCTAATGCATATTAATGAATACTACTGTATTTTTCATTTTTTAAATTCTAAAAGTAATCAAAATGAATAATTTTGTAGAATGCCTTTCATTGTTAGTAATTGAATTGATGCTATCTGTTTGTGATCTTTGTAAGGACTTTGTGTGAATGTGACATGGCATTGTCAATTAAACAGATTTATTGCTTAGGATGCTGTGACTTTCTCATAAGACTTTTTCAACATTTTACCCATTGTTCTTATCTCATTTGAAGTTTGACAATTTTCACTCTTTTTCCTTGATGGCAATTATTGTCCCAGTACAGTTTCTACACAGTCACAACTGTTAGAGCATTTTTTTAAATAGTAGTCATAATGGTAAAAACAATAGCAGAGAATTGAAAATATGCTGGTTTAACA